>JAGXCT010033469.1:158467-240996 GCA_022495035.1 Philopotamus ludificatus | reverse complement strand
GTCCCCTTAACATTTTGGTGGCAGCGGTGGGTTACCTTTTTGGTACTACTGTCGCATCCCCTTAACATTTTGGTGGCAGCGGTGGGTTACCTTTTTGGTACTACTGTCACGTCCCCTTAACATTTTGGTGGCAGCGGTGGGTTACCTTTTTGGTACTACTGTCGCGTCCCCTTAACACAAATAATTTCATCCACTTTTGCCAAAGTTTCTACAATCTATGAAGCACTTCTGGAATGCAATTGTCGGTATGATGTTTAGAGATCCTTCTGCTATTCCGTCTTTAACTCTTCAATGTTTCATCATTTCCCATTATTTTTTCATCTACAGGATTTAAAGTATCGAAAGCCTGATACGTGACGAAGATGAAGATCTAGGAAGAAGACGATGGGAGTCATAACAAAGATGTTGCTTAAGTAAAAAAATCTCCGAGCACACCAAAAAACATGTGACATCTTTTCAATAGTCAAGAATATTATAAGCATCCTATAATATGGCTACCGATGTCAAAATACGTCAGGGACAAGTGTCAAACACAACAACAAAACATGGTGTTGTGTCTAGTGGCCAGGGTTGGACCAATTACGGTTTCCTGTGGTACTCTATATTTAATATGGTACAAGCCGGTTCTTTTTTCATGTTGCTTGATGTGGAAATGTCTATTTGAAATGTGCGATTTTAAGATTATATAAAAATTATGAGGAAGATTTTTCTTGATTTTGTGCATCAGTCCTTGTCAAAGACAAGGAATGCCGCAGAGCAATACCTTTTTTCTTCCAGGTCGTTCTGTATTTTTTCAACAATTCTGTGAATTTGTTCGAAAATTGAGTGGCTCTCTCGGAAACCTATTGACCCTTTGGAATGATTTTATTTTTGTCTGATAATGGTCTGATTTTTATCAGAAACAATTTTTCGAAGACTTTGGACATAATTGGGATCAAGCTTATTGGTCTGTAGGACTCCGCCTTTTCCGGATCTTTTCCAAATTTTGGGTATCATAATAATTTCAGCTACTTTCCACTGATCTGGATAATATCTTAGTGAGTACAGCATTGAATATGTAGGTAATTAGCTGTATGAACTTAAGTGTTCTTTAAGAGTTTTCCACTAAGTAAGTGGTAACCTCAGAGAGGCGCTGTCCATATGGCTAGATTGTGCGGCACACACAGGCACCAAAAGTTCTGCACACAGGCGCCGGACAAAAGTTGGTGCACCATTGGGTAACCTTAAGCCCATTTTGGATTAAGGTGATATTTAATTATCACTTTCACTTGATTTAATTTAAAATAACTTGTTTGGGGGCTCATTTGGCAAGGCTCGTTTGGCAAGGTCCTTCAAGAAAATTTAATATCTCTGCCTCATCTGTGGAGTTCGAGTTCACATCATGTGGTTTAAAGATCATTTTCAGACTTTCGGCAAGAACCTTGGTTTATATAGCCTGCGAAATTAAAAAATTCTGATGATCCTCTCCTAAAAATAATACTACAGGTAAAAGAAAAGGAGTATCATAGTAAAAGAGGTAATATTGGCAAACAAATAAGCTTATGGGGAGAAATTTAGGGAATAAATTGAAAAATGGAAGTAGGATTTTTTGCATGTACAATTTTTTGTGGTAATATTATCGAAAGATGGTTTTCCTTACGTGCATAAAATGTATTTATTAAAATGTCTAAAATATAAATTTTCCATGGAAGTCGAAGATGTAGATTTTCGAAGTTTGGCATTATCATCTTCCTAAAATAAATTATTAGAAATGTAAATAAAATTATCTGAAATATGTATCCACGTTATATATGTATAAAGTTATAGAATAAACTCACAATCCCGTTTAATTACATCTTGAAATTAATTTTTAAATTATAAATAAATACTCATGGCTACCAGGAATTTCCAAAATTCACGTTAAAATGAGCAGATATCCAGCATCCAACTGTTGAGATATGAATCGTTAATTTCAATATTAAGGATAAGGATATTTCAATTTCAACGCTCATGCTCATAAGAAAAATTATACTCAAATATCATTTAAATGAAATTTAAAGCAGCATTTTCTAAATAAAAAATTAAAAAATCATTTTTTTTTATTTACGATGATAAATTAAAATTAACATGTATTTTTTTTTAATCATAACTTTGTAGCAGTCATTCATGAATCAAATAAAAAATAATATGGAAAAATGAGTTACTCTCATTGTATATATTTTTTTAATTCATTAAAAGAGATATTCATTGGGATAATGAGCAAGAAGCATCTATAGGGTTTGATCTGATACCCGATACAAAAAATATCTTTTTTTTTTTATTAAATAAAAAAACTTGGTTCAAGTTGTTTGCTAAAAAATCTTTTGGGCCAATACATCTTAGAAGGATTATTGGAAGAGGTTAAAGGTTTCTCAATAGCTAAAATAGGGGATATCAATCAATTTGTGGAAATACTGAGGTTAAAAGCTCGCCATGAAGACTTTATGGAGATCGAAAAAGGAGGAGCAGTAGACAAAAGGATAGAACTAGATTAAAAACTGTTGACAAAAATTTGGCCACATATTTGGAATAAATATAAATAATCAATGACCTTTATTGTCTGCAATTGCGAAAAAAAAATAAAAACAACTATATGTTTTTTATCGCTCCGTACAGGATATGAGCGAAAAACAACATCGCACATGTGGAAGTCTGAGCGAGAAAAAATATTGTGCTATGCAAGTCACGTCACCTCCCCATCGCATTAATTAGTGGAAAAATTCAAAACTAGAATTTATCAATTCTCGACTTAAAATTTGTGGGGTCTATTTTCATACAAAATAGACCCCATCTGCCAGCGGCAGTTGGTTTCGGGCCGTCGTGACGGATCGGTTCAAGTCACTCTGAACCAACTTTTTTCTCAAAAAAAACAGGATTATTTAATCTTCTCGATAGTTGGCGGAGTGGTGTCATGGACTAGGATGCAAACTAAATTATTTAATAAACGACTAATTTATCCTTTTAAATTGTTTTTATTTTAATACTGAACCATGAAATAAAAAACCGACAATCGAATAGGAAATGCAATATCTAATAGCATAATTTCATTAAAATATACTAATCAAAAAATCACAAGAATGCATCTGTTATTAGAACAAATAACCCCCCGAATGAAATATATAATCTCGGCAGAAATGAAAACTCCTCTGATCCAACACCATTCATGATATATATGAGTCAACATCAAATTCAAAAGAGCTTGACACTTCAAGATATGAGATCGCATTTAATTCTAATAAAATTAATAAAAGACAAAAATGATAGAATAAGAGAATTTATTAATATAAGGAAAGGCAGAAAAAAACACAAATTCCACTTCACCCTATAATATTGACTTTTAAATAAATACAAACTATTCATATTTAACATATCAATGAAAAAATATGAAAAACAAAGTGTTATTCAAAGCGCCATAATATAAATTCATCAACAGATTCGATTGAAGACTGATAGATTAACAAAAATCTATCGATTTCTAATAATAAAGAAAAGTCCTCTGACTGAAAATTGACACGAAGACTGCATTGAGAAATAAGAAACACTCCTAGTAAATCGGCGTCAAGTATAACCTAATCATTTGCTAAACTAAGAATCAATAATACAGGTTTTTAACTTCAAATTAACCCTTTTGCATTTCAACTTAAACCTTTTTCCATTAAATTTCTATTGAAAAAGGGTTAATTTTAAGTGTAAAACCTGTATTAACCCTTTATACTCGAATGTCGCCTGAGAAGCGGCATCGAAGTTTTCGGTATCACTCGAATGCCGCCGCTTTGACGGGCATGCACATGTTGAGGTATTGAGGACTTCAAAAACTGGCGAATGCAAAAGGTTAAATAAACAAGATTAAGCCTCCAAAATACATTTCGAATTGCACACAGATAATTTGTGTTAAGAATAAATACAGAACAATAAAAATCATGTTCGTAAAATATTTCATCACCCTTAAAACTAGAATATGTGGCTTGTCCAATATTGAAGACAAGAAATTGATTTAGTATCCAATTAAATTACCTATAACTATAATCGTGCAAACAAAACGTTGTTCCTTGATCAAAATTAAAATTTTCTGGCTCAAATTTTGGTCCTATTATGATTATAAAATATTAAATCATTTTTTTTTTATCAGCAAGCAAGAAAGACATTTGACTATTAAATTTAATTTAAATATCTTTTCAATTATTAAAAACCGCAACGAAATTAAATGGTTTTCATCATACATACGGTGATTTTTTAAAATAACTCAACCATTTTCAGGTCAGTAATATTGTACATCGATTGTTCTTCCGTCTATACGTGTCCGATCAAACATTTCTGTATTATTGATTAAGGATTGATATTCATTTAATTGGATATTCCATTTATTACACCGTTTATAAGGATACTTATTGCTTTCTCAGCGTTCAATGGATTTTTGAAGCGAACCATTCCTGTATACATATCAGTTTTATCAGCAAAATCGACAGGTCCTGCTTCACTGAATTTTTCCCGCAATAGCTGCCAGGTTATCGAAGAGGGCAGCTAAAATATACATATAATTTGATAACATTTTGATACCACTCACAATACTATTATAAACCAAATGAATACAAACATTATCGATAAGGACCGTGTCCATTTTATTTTTGTGACTGGTGGAATCACTGGAGAACATATTCTGCCCGAAAGACATGGCCTGCGCTGAATCTGCCCCTTGTCTATTTCCAAAATCATTTGGCAATATTTGTCGTCCCATATTTGAAGCAGGATAATTCGATGACATTCCAGATTGACCGAATGTGGTCATGTTTCCATTGGCATTAAATCCTAAGAATCATAAACGTTTAATTTATTTAATCCTCTGGTGAAAATGTCTTAATACTTGACAATACGTGACCATTTGCTCACTTATGACAGAAAGATCATTATATTGCAATGTTATCAGAAAACAATATGAAACAAACTTTCAAAAGAGTTTTATAAAGGAGTAAAAATTAGATAAAGCGAAAAGAAATGTAATTTTTTCATTGCATTGTTCTGAAATTGACTTGCCAATGACTGCCCTTTAGTTAGCACGTCAGTAATAGTATTATTTGAAAGCTCAGTATTTTTTATCATTTTTTTTTTTGGTCGGCACCCTCATGTCTGAGGATCGTGATCCTTTTCGTTCCGAAAGTTCTTGATTTTGTCTCTCCAGGATTCTCTGCATTCTGCATCCCATCGCAGCTACTGCGGTGGAGCCTGTGGCGGTCTTCACTTGGTCGCTCAACGGGTGGGCGCCCTGCCCCTTCCCCTGCATCCTTGTACGTTTCCAAGCGCGACGAGCTTCTCCAGGCTATCTCATCTGGCGAGACGCCTAAAGTATCGAAGAATCCTTTTTTGAGACATATGGTCGAAAATCAGTCTTCTTTATAATTCCCCCCATTTCAGCTACAAAGGCAGACCGCGTTTGTGCGTTTAGCTGTCCATGGTATTCTTAGCAGACGTCGCCAGCACCACATTTCGAAGGCATCAATTTTCCTCTGTTTTTCCAAATCGTTGATAGCTTCGACATCGCGTTTTTAGCCATCACTATTCGCCTTCTTATTTCTGGCTCACAATCTCCGTTACTCGTAAGTAGTGATCCGAGATAAAGAAACTCTTCAACCCTCTCCAGATCTGGAAGATTAGCAGATCTGGATAGCTGATTATTCCTGTCGATGATCATCAGCTTGGTTTTGAAAATAATGTTGATCTCAGTCCTGAATTTCTTGCTTTCATGGAATGCTTTTTTTGAGCAGATGTGCATTTCTTCTTCGTTGGTGATTATCAGTGTCGTATCTTCAGCATATCATAAATTTCATTTTTTTATGAGCTATTTTAAATCCACCTTTCCAGTTTTAAAGGCTTTTTCTCATAATATACTCCCCGTATAAGTTAAATAAGTCTGGGGAGAGTATGCAGCCCTGTCTAACTCCTTTAAGCAACGAAAACTTTTTATCATTACATCTATTCAAATTGTCAAAACAAAAAATCGAAACCACCAGAACATTTGCAAAACTAATGCCAACATATCAAGGATGATTTAATACAGTGATGTGGATCATACAAACCCCTTGGGGTGACCACTGAGGGAGTTCATGGCAAATAAAAATGAATTTGGGGGTGCATGAACAACAGTCCATGAAAGGTTTAATATAAAGAAAAATAATTGAGATCCATTTTCATATTATGAATGTTAACACTCAAGCACCCGCTGTTTTCAGACGAAACTTACACCTAAACCCGCATCTTTTTATCGATCTTGAGCGGCTTTGTAAAAAATAACTTTTTTCCTTTTAGAGATAATTTGGCCAAAAGAGAAGTATTATACGTATAGAATACTTATATTAGATTATTAGAATATTTAGATAAGAAATAAAATTTTCGGGCTGTGAAAATGATGATTTATTGTATCTTAGACGATAAAAAACAAATAGATATCTTTATGTAGTATGTGGAAGTAATTTTAGCTTTTGTAATAAAAAAAAAAGGGATGCTGACAGGTTAGTACCACATAAATATTCCAAAATTTTATTTTTTTAGATGACAACAAAACCTAAATTCGTTTCAGTCGATGTGTAAGTACTGGAAAGTTTTCGATCCAAATAATCTATTATTTCAAGGACAGTTTTCAACCATAAATAAATACATATGTCATATATTTTACAAAGAGCAATGAATGAAACTGTGTCCAGTCGTAAAACTTTAAACCGCGTTGTGCGGGAGCGGGTGTTTACCGTTTACGAAAATTTCCGCACTGACGCGGGACCGGATCCTTAAGTGTTAACATTAAACGGCTCTTAACACTCAATACTTAACGGCTCTTCATTCTAACCTCAGCCAAAGATTTGAGGACATTCTTCAATTGATTATCTCCGAATGGGTTTTGGACCCTTTTGCAAATAAACCGAAGAACCATAGAACTGAACACAAATAATCTCATATCATCTTATCAGATTCACCCATCTTATTGAAAGAAAGAAAAAGCAATGTACAGTGTCCGTGTAAATGCGTTGTAAAAAAAAACATTTCTTTCTGCCTTACCGAACTTTATACTTATGTAAAACTTTTTGTACGAAATTTTACTTTTCAACCATTTTGACTTAGCAACATAAAACCATGTCATGAAACGATGAGTTACTGTAATATAAAAAATATTTACCATTTTGGAATGAAGTATTCATATTGGATCCCACTGTCATACCCAAGTCGCCAGTAGTTAAACCCTAGAATAAATTATTTAATGTTATTAATTACCAGGTTTTCCAAAAATTAGAATTACCTCGAAAATAAGCCTTAATATATCATCAACATCATTTGCCAGTTATAAGACACTCACTCCCTGAGCGTATGGGCCTTACCACACTCTCGAATGGTAGTCGAAGCCAAAGGAACCTGAGTCACACATGTGATGTGAGGGCTCCCCTTTTACGTCCATACCGTGGGAACCTAAGACGTCTTGGTATGCGGTTTTTTGTAAAGAGATTGCTCTCTCTTAGCCATTCACACGTTATAAAACGTGCGCATGTCTCTGTTCAATTAGCATGATTTTTTTCTAATAAAATTCACCTTCGTTGTTGAAATATAAACCAATCACGGCAGGGGATTATTTTTTATGCTGCATCCTGTATATATAAAATTATAAATATATAGAAATAATTCAATTACAAACCTGTTGCAAAATCTGAGACTGCAAAGCCTGTAAATTAATTTGTCCCGAGTTTCCCAAACCTGATCCATTCATCGTCGAAGGAATCGCACCCATTAAACCGACGTTAACACCTGCTATTTGTCGTATCGCTGCGGTAGTTTGAGGAATATATCTGGTGACATCATACAAAGGCTCTCCGTTTGATCCCAAGCCCGGTCCGATCCCTTGAAGACCCTCTGGAAGCTTAATTTCTCTTTCACCGGATACACGATCCATTCTAACAGTTATGACACGTTCGAAGAGCATTTGTTTGTCGAACATTGATATTGCCTAATGAAAAGAAAAATTAAGTAACGTAAACATGAGATTATGACATTTTTGCTCTACCTGTACAGCTTCAACGGGGTGACTGTACTCGACAATTGCAAATCCGCGGCTATTTCCTTCTTTATCCATACTTAAATCAATTAAGCGCACTTTTCCGGCCATTTTAAAGACCTCTTTCAATTTAACTTTATCCACTTTGTAATCCAGCTGAAAATAAAATTATTTCAGACCGTATATTAAATACTTTGTAATATATTTGTCATACATTTGCAACGAAAATTCGGGTAAGCAATGGACCGTTAACATTTATCGAATCCAAGAATTGAGTGCTTAGTCCATACGTATTAAACTGATCGCCTTCCAGACCTTGACCAGAATTAAATGGAACTTCCATTTGATTAATGTTCATTCTGAATTAAAAGTATTATAAAAGTATATTAAAAATATTTATAATATATCATTAATATTTTTATACTATTTTATTACCTCATATTACGTCGGTCTGAATCATTTCTAACATTTCCTTTGATTATGTGACCATATTTATCTCTTTCGATTCCTTTTAAAAATCAAATACAATTATTTTATAGAAATCATCTAACATAATACAATATTAAACATAATTTATACCATAATCCTCTTTGATGACCAATCTTCTCCCTTCGAGAGCAAATCTGTGCATAACTTCCATTGCTTTTTTTAATGAATCTGGACTATTGAACTCAACGATTCCACATCCACGGGGTTTATCATTTTCGTCATTAAATAGCTGAACATAAGCCACGTCTCCAACCTGCAATATCAAGTGATATTGTAAACCAAAATATTGCTCTCCAATATCCGTATATCAGTTGTAACAAAAATACTTGAGTTCGAAATAGATCTTTGAGCTCATTCCATTTAAATTCGTATGGAACATTGGATACATAAACTCGATTTTTACTAGATTTACGCTCTTTAGAGCGATCGTTATTTGAGAATCGTGTAGGTTTATCTCCGCGTCGACTCTTATCTCTTTCCCGCTGTTCGTTGCTTACATCCATCTCAGTGAAAGATGTATCCTAAAATAAATATTTCACTTAGATGACAATAGCTACGTACCATACCATGATAATAGTTATGTTTATAGTTAGTAATGTTTATTTGATCAATAAATATTCACAAAGTTGATATTTATTATTAGACAATAACCTTAATAGTTGTATAAATGTTTTGATAAATAAATTAATATATAATCATTATTCAGTGAAGCTATATCTTACAGTTAATTGGAGAAATAATACAATCGCTATTCACCGGTAATGTCAGCAACAGCCGTGAAGTAGTGTTGCCACACACAAAAATTAGGGATATATCAAATAACTAATAAAACGCTTCCTCTAATTTGCTGTTTTATACAAAATTGTAATATTTTTAAAGACAAATTCCACATTTCGAAAATACATAATACATTGCCGAGCGAATTAAAGGTCAGTGCGCTTTGGTTAACAACAAGAGTATTGAATAATGACAAAGGTAACTGATTCACATCCACTACTAATTAAATCTCTACTCTTGTGATGCAATTACCTATACAAAAAAGTGTTATGGCTTGTAGGTAACATTCATATATTTCTTTAATGCAAGTTAACCGCGACCGAAGCTAAGTTAGTAGTCGGATAGGTGTCCGACGAAAACTATGAATTCTGGGAATTCTTTATAACACTGGCCAGGGGGTATGTAAAGGGAAGACACCCATTATCTCTGCTTGTTTTATAAAATAATATTTATGTGGATAGTTTGGAGCGTTGGGATTAATTAATTTAATGCCATCTATCCCACGTTGAATAAATATTTATAAAACAAAAAATATTAATTTCAATCCAACTCAAATAATATTAAAAATGAACCTGTATCCTGGGTCGACACTTGCGGGAATATTAGTGTGAGATACTCATTCCCGTTGCATCTTTAGAGTCTTTAAAATGTTTATCAAATTTTTATATGGATGAATGGCCCTTTGGAATCTTTCTGGTATGCCTTTCATCCATCAAAATCAAGTAGTCAAATTAAATAAATACAAGTATATACCGGTCCCAGCTGTCATCAGAGTGGCCAGCTTCCTGTGGGCCGGTCACGTGTTAAGGATGCAGGACAGTCAGCCGCCGAAAAGGCTTAAGGTTAAAAAGCCTTTCTGTCCCCGGAGGAAATGAAGACCAAGGCTGAAAATGTTGGACTGTGTACAGAGGGACACTGCATCATTGAAATTTACCAGAAGATGGAGCGGTCGTAGCAGCAGACCGGATAAAATGGAGAAGGCTGTTAGATGAGGCCAGGGCTTTACAATAGGGCTGTTGAGACTATGATGATAATAATTCTTAAATTTAAAGAAGTACAACCATAGTTTAGATCTTTTACATTTATCGTACATTTGGTGAAAAAAAAGTGGTATTATATTTACCTTATCATATTTTTTCGATGCAGCAAGATTGCTTTCCATTGTCGATATAACTCGATACTCTCATTACATAGTGGCTGAAAATACAATGGCTTAGTGATTGCAGTGGCAAAGAGGAATCTCGTTAGGTGTAACTAGAACCAAAGGACTGAGTCTTGTTTCTAATGCATCCTTGGAATGAACCTTCGGATGAACTATGGACTACACATACAATTGCAGTTGTTCTCTGTTTGATCAACCAATGGAAATCGAACCTCAAGCTGTTTTTGCTTTTACTTTGCCATTCTTCGCGTGCTCCTCGTTGTTCGCCTTCTTCCTTTCAGAGCACGCCAAGAATAACATTAGTTGGCTACGTAATCCTGGTGCAGGTTGATCCACTAGACTTACGGAGGCAGTCTGACAAGCCAACACTGCACGCTTTCGCGATAGTCTAAAACAGCAGCCAAGTGTGGCATTGCTTCCATCCGTACGAGTTTCCTCGTTGCCACTATACGGCTTGGGGCCTGAAGGACGGGGCGAATTTGTAGGAAAACGTACGTGATGGGAAACGGCTTAAGGAACTATCCCAGCATTTGCCTTTAGATAGCTAGTTGTGTCAGCGATGGTCTCTTTGTTCTCCAATATCGATGCTTTTCATCTATAAATCATAGAGATATTTCTATGCCGATATTGATCTTCTCAACTTGATTCGTGTAATATTGTAATATAAATTAAAAGAACACAGGACAAAAAAAAAACAATAGATGTGATTTAAAATCATTTATTGGATTTATAAAAAAAATAGAATCAACTGGAAATTTAGAAATTCAGAATTGTACATTTTTTTTTAAAATTTGCACTCAATTAAAACATTGTGATATTCACACACAATAAAGATTAATGATTTAAATAAGTTGCAAATTGTTAGCACAGTTCCAACAGACGTATAAAAATGTAAAAGTTCTTAATAATTAAAATGAATTGATCTCAATAAATGTAGACAATGGTCACATATTTAAAATATTAGTTTTTAGCATGAATTAACCTAATTTTTTTTTATTAGCTTCAAAACAATAATTAATTCTATGTATTCAATATTGATAACTAATTTTCAAAAAAGTAAAACATGAAGTATTTTAAGAAAATAGGCACAATCGTGATTCAGATCTAAAACTTATTTTCAGTTTTAAACCCATTTTGAAAACTGATTTATGATCTCATTGATAAAATAATTGCATTGAGATTTGCCTGCCAGCAGGATATCGGTGATCAAGCGATTCAACAATTAGATATTATATTTTAACAGAAAGTAAACATAACACAGTCAAACTCGATTATCAAGAATTTATTACACAGTTAACTATTCATAAGTATATACTAATTCTAATTTAAAATATATATCGGAACACCAAATTGTTTCAACAAATTAAAGCTTATTAACGCTTTCTGTGAATTTTTCACAAACTTAATGGATATTATTGTGTAAACCTTAACAACTATCCAGGGAATGTTATTACAATGATTATATTTTTTTTCATTATTGCTTCGCGATGTGATCATATTTTCGTTAACATACATTCTTGATATCAAATTTCAACTGTCGTATAAGGAAAATCTATTAAAATATCTAACAATTTTCTAATTAACAATAGTGTTATATCCGCAGAGATTTCCAACACTAAATATATGCAAAACTTTACTACTATTCTTCCTTATAAGTACGTATTTCTGTAATCTGCTAATCAAATTTATAGATTTTAATGATGTCAAATTTATGGCAGTGGCATATACATGAACGTTTTCAAGATAGTCACATTGTTAATTTACCTATTAATAAATATTTATGATGCAATAAAACTTTAAAAAGTAATGATGATGAATTCATTTATTTTGCTGATGTATTAAACAAAGTTCTACTGCACACTGTAATACTTAAAACATTGTTTTATATCTCCAGCGGTCGTATTTTGTCGATGATTTAATAATAGCAAACTTCGATGGTTCTTCCGTCTATGCGTGTTCTATCAAATGTTTCTGTTATTATAATATTAAAGAAAATATGATTATACAAAAATACAGAGGAACCTCTCTTAACGAGGCACCTCATAGCGAGTATTTATAGCAACTGAGAAAAAAAAGTGAAAAATTGCTCCCTTAATTTCATGACATTTCCATATAGCGAGTGGCGCTTAGAAAGTATGATGTATATGGCCTTTTGGCCAATGCGTTGGATCGTATTTCACAGCAAGAAGGTATGAAGGAGAGTTTGGAGGAAGAGGAAGTAGCAGAGAAACAATCTTCTGACGCAATAAAAGGAAACTGTTTCATCGTACATTGAGTAGCATCATCCCAATAAGGAGGTGGCTATGCGTGCTACAAACATATTCAATGATAACGCTGTGTCACATTTTCACCAAATTTTAAAGAGTCGTCTAAAACAAATGTCTCTAGACAGCTTTCTAGTATAAAATAATTAATTATTTGTCATAAATTAATAAATAATAAGCTAGTTTCGATTTATAAAAATGTTTTTATCCAGGTTGTTACGATCTTAACAATTTATAAGCATGTAATTTTATTTGAATAAACGTTAAAAAAAAAATATTTACAGCATGGGAAGGCATTATCGTGTTTTATATTGATTTATATGAGAAAATTAGTTTAAAACTAGCGAGTGTTTTTCACTATGAGCAAGATTCTGGAACGAAAGATTATGCTCGTTATGAGAAAATTCCACTATTGAATATGAACAAAATATTATGTGTAGGATTTTTATAATGTTAAAAAATAGGGAAAATTGATGTATGCGGATATTTTGACTGAGATTTTGAAAGACAGAATCGCCGAAACACCAAACCATAAATTGCGTACCAGAAGTGCTTCAAATGTTGGAAAGCACTGGCACAGGTGTATGATGTATCCTAAGGGAACTACTTATGGGCATAATTAATATTCATAAGATTTTTTGGGAAAAACGAAAATTCCACATATATTTTTTAACCAAACCTTGGGTCATACTACAGCCCCTACTCACCCAGAACCTAACAGCAACATGGCGGAAAAGATGGAACGAGGCGACGCTGGAGAACAAGGGCGTCATTGCAGACCCAGCCAGACCCCCAACTGGGTTTCTACTTCCACGAAAAGTGGTGGCGACTTAACTTTGCATCCAGGCGGTGTGGTAGATGCATAATATGCTGTACAACTGAGGTATGGTAGCGGAGCGGGCTGTGACTGCTCCACATAAGTAGATGATTGATTTGCCACGGAAGACTGGCCGGAGGAATCAGCGTATACGTATTACCGGCGAACAGAAGCGGAAGCTTGGCTGGATAAACTTGATATCGACATCTGACCAGTCCAACAGTTTGAGAGGCCCACTGGGGTCTGCCAAAGCAGCGCAATGGACTTCCTAGTCCTAACCCGCCCGCTACGTCGATCCGACCATTAAGCCTGGTAAGAAACACCTCTTAACGCCCCTCGCATCAACCCAACCCATTACTTAGAGGCGGTTATCAGGCTAGGTTGCCCGGCTCCTAATAATCAAAGGCAAATGCCGGGATAGTTCCTTGAGCCGTCTCCCACCACATTTCCGCTTCCTACAAACTCGCTCCATCCTTAGTTCCCAGGCCGTAGCGGCAACGAGGAAACTCGTACGGATGGAAGCAATGCCGCACCTGGTGGCTGTTTTAGACTTAGACCTGTCGGCCCAAAGAGGGGCCTGCCCCTCCGGAAGGCTAGGGGGTCAACCTGCACCTGGATTACGTAGCCACCTAATGCTGTTCTTGGCGTGCCCCGAAATGGTGGGGGAAACTCCAACAACGACGAGACGCGAAGAATGGCAAAGTAAAAGCCATACGAAATCATCATCATCATCATCATCACCAATTTTTTAAAGGATACTTATAGCATTTTCAGCTCCCCATTCATTCTGGTATCGCACAACGGCTTTGTCTACTCCGGTTTTATTGGCAAACTGAATGTTTCCGACTTCACTAAACTTTTCGCGGATAAGTTGCCAAGTCATAGAGGGAGGTAACTGAAATAATATTTTTTTTATTACAATACGAGATTCCTCATAATTATATGTTTTAAAATGATGACCTACATTTGTAATTTGTACTGTATTCATATTCCCAGAGTTCAAATTTTGACTTCCAAACATATTAGGCGACGTTCGGCCCATACTCATATTATTGTAATTATTTGCATTTCCCATATTATCTCTGTGCATGTTAGATTGGTATGGATAGTTCTGAGAATTTTGGGACGACCCCAAACGGTTCATACCGCCCCCCATACTGCCTCCGTTAAAACCTTTGCATTAAAATAAAAAATATATTATGACATATTAATGAATTTATAATTAAATGTATTTACCATTTTGAGATGAATTTCCCAAATCCATATTGCCTCTCATTCCTGAAGCGGATCCAAAATCATTTTTACCCATTGCCATTAGATTTCCCGGAACACTTCCCTGCAAAAATGTAATAAAATAAATATGCATATTATAATCAGTATCGATAATATCATCGTTTAATTACCTGGTTTAGGAAGGATCCTATTGCCGGCAACGTAACCCCTTGCGCTCCCATTGAATTGCCAAAACCTGCACCTACCGCAGATGGTCCAGCGCCTAGAATACCAGATCCCATACCACCGTCTGGATTCGCTGCAACATTTTGAGTTAAACTTCTAGCAATGTCGTGGAAAGGTTCACCGTTTGGACCTAAGCCAACGCCGATTCCCTTTAATCCTTCCGGGAGACGAATTTCTTGTTTATCATTCACGCGATCCATTCGGACGGCCAACTTACGTTCAAACAAAATTTGTCCATCGAACATTGATATGGCCTGAAAAATAATTAAACTACGGTAACAGAATGTGATAACTCGTAAAAAAATGTGAAAAATATTAATACCTGGACTGCTTCGACGGGATGATCGTATTCGATAACGGCAAAACCTCTGCTATTTCCGTCTTTGTCAATACTTAAATCGATATTTCGCACTTTGCCCGCCATTTTGAATACTTCTTTAAGTTTGGCTTTGTCTACTTTATAATCCAACTAAAATAAATAAATACGTGTGATTTTAAAAACAACCGTTATTTTAATCTATAAATAATATACAGGTAACCCCCCTCCGTCATCGCGTCCAGGCAAGAACGAGTTCAAGACTGATTGAATAAATTGATTCATTTTGTTTTAAGTCATAGTTTTATGAACCAGAAGTTTTTTGATGACAAAAATGGAAAATTTATTAGAGGTAAATTAAAACCACTTAAAATAATACATTTTTCAAAAAAATGTCATGATATTGATGAAGAATTCATCAATATCTTGACTTGAAAACTTTGGGGTCTCTGATAGACCCCTTTCGAACGACTTGGTTATTTTCAAGCTTGCTTTAACCCACCGCTGTGGCGTTATCTGATAGGTTACGAGTTGAACTTCAAGCTCTTTTGGACGTAGACGATGCTCTAAGTCGTCCTCTGAAACTTGAGATTCTGTTAACTGATTTTCCAGGTAAAGTGGTATTCTAACCTCCAAATATCACTCCCTTCATACAGCATGGATGAAGCCATGCAAGTTTAGTAGAAACAATCATAAGAACCCTTAACTAATAACTAAGCGATTTTGTCCAGAACGTATTCTCCGTGATCAAGAGGAGTTACCCGTATTTCATTATTTTTTGCAAACATTTTCAAAAAAACAATGCTATCATTTAATTAATTCCATGGTTTAACTGAATATTTAATAATAATAATGCTTTACTATTATATTCAATAAAGTTTTAAATAAAATAAGCGGATAAATAAAAAAAAAAACATACATTAGCTACAAATATTCTACTACCGAGAGCTCCGTGAATGCCGATTGAATCTAAAAATTGAACACTTAATCCGTATGTGTTGAGCTGATTCATATTTTCTGGTGGCATTCGTATTGATGAACCTCCACTTTTATTCATCATCCTAAAATAAATAATCTAATAATTTTTAAAATCTATAAATAGACATATAGTGATCAAATATTAACCTGGGTTCGTTTGGTCTATCTGAATTATCTTTGACTACGTGACCAAATTTATCTCTGATTTTACCTGAAATCGTATAAGTTCATCATGACAATATATCAAATTTGAGTTGAATAAATTCTACATAAAAAGCAAAGACAATACCGAAATCTTCTTTGATGACAAGTTTCCGGCCCTGAATAGAAAATCGGTGCATCACTTCCATGGCCTTTGCTATTGATTCGTTGTTTGCAAATTCTACAATACCGCAACCTCTTGGTTTATCATTTTCATCAGTGAAAAGTTCGACGTATGACACATCGCCGACCTGTGAATATATTGAAATTATATGTTATATAAAATTATATTACGAGAAACTTTTTTTATATAAAAACTTTAACCTTTTCTCTAAATAAATCCTTCACATCGTTCCATTTATAATCGTATGGAATGTTAGAGACATACACTCTGTTATCCTTGCCTCTCCTTTCTCGGGATCGATCCTTCTTTCCATCGGTAAACCGAGACGGTCTTTCCCTCCGATTTCTATCACGCTCGTGTTGCTCATCTACTTTATTCATAATGTAGAATTAACTGCAATAAAAATTATGAATGTTTATAAGATAGCTATTACTGTTATTTTTATTACAATTACTATTTTTAATAATTTAAAGCAGTTACGAATATTGTATTGTTTGTTATAATAATGAGTCGAATATACAATCAAATGTAATTCCGTGGAATATTGACTCGCGCTTTTCCAGGTATGTTCAAACATAAATCAGTAAGGATGATAGGATAGCTGTCATCTCTCAAAGTGAAGTGCTGCTGCAGGGCGCAGGGCACACAGATGGGACTTACCGACAAAGGAACGGACGACGCTTACAAATTCACGTTTGACAGACTAGCACAGGACGCCGGTTGCCGAGTGCGAGTTGTAGACAGGCATACCAACTATAAAATTTCGAAATGAATTAGCTAATCGAGGTTAGTTTGCTTTATCAATACAGATATATAATATATTTATACACTAACAGCCATTTATATAATAATATTAATAAATTTTTTTATTAGATATTTACATTTTACAGCTGATTTTTTAATAATTTATTTTAGTATAGAATAATTTAAAAATACTATCAAGAATGCGTTTTTTAAATATAACAATTACCACACATCCATAATAATAATAGTTATATTTTGCATTCTACATGACTAACCTGTGAAGGGTAAACAATAGTCTGGTTTATTATATCTACGATGGAATATCTAAAAACATGAAACATAAAAGGGGAGTCAAAATTTTTTTAAATATTTATTGTATATTCAGTGAAGAAAATTCTCGTTTTCCTCGATGATAATAATGAAGATGATATAAATTTGTAGTGGATCAAGATAAAAAATTGAATAGATTTAATTTAAATTTTGAAAGATATGAAATAGTCTAGTAATTCGTTACATTTGATTATTTTGATTTTTTTTGTCATAACAATATTATTTATAATTTATATAAGTATATATTGCGACCCGCTGTAGTACAAAAATTTTAATCAGATCATGTCTTTTCACTGTTTGAGTTTTACTTTTTAATCTCAGTTTAATCCGTTGTTCATGACAATTAAAATTAAAAGTTTGTTTAGTATTGGATTGATCTCAAGCTGCCAGCAAGAAAAATATGCACTTTGCTTATGAATTATAAATGTTAAAAACAATTATTATTTTCAATTTCATAACAATATGTTATGATTTTAGATCAAATAAAAATTCTGTATAAAAAATAATATATTATATTTTATTAAACAGCATTATTTCAAAACCGTGCAATATAGAAATTTACTGTATTCTGTTACTTTTTATCTTAAATGGAATTTCCTATCTACATTGTATAAACTAAAATATATAAAACTATTTGTATTTGCTCGTTTCAAAATACTCGGCCTGATACATTTTGCAAATCACACTAATAAAGGATTTTTAAATTCTTGGATCCGATTTATCACTGATTGGTCATTAATTGTTCTAGAAGTGAGACAGATGACCATACCTAGATATTTGGGGGGGATTGCTTTTCAGTATAAAGATGAATGTTTGCTTTTAAGTTTCACCTTGACTTTTATATTTTTTTTGATAACCTTGAAAAATTATTGGTCGATGTTCCACTGTATTTATAATTGTAAATTATTGTTCAATAATTATAACCCCGATTTTTATTGTTAGAAATACATTATTGTAAATTAAAAAAAAATGAATATAAAAAGTTTTATATTGTCAAATGTGTATTAAATTTGTAAAGCAAAGAGGAAACTTATCGGCAAAAGCGAAAAGGGTGAGGTAGCGCGTTGTGTTGGCAGCAGCCGCTGGCCATGTTATCAGCGTCTGTCATGGCCGAGTTGCGTGGCACTTAGACCGCGCGCTCAGTCGGCGGTGCGGCGTACTGCGGGCCGGCGCCATGGAGCCGCGCCGCCTGCTGGTCGCCACCGTCATCGAGAACAAGGACGAGCTCGAGGAGGTGCGCTACCGCCCCACCACCCCGCATCACATCTTCGGCCCTTTTACATTTGTCTCGTACTTTTATATTAGTGCACGATTTTCATAGCGGGGGGGGGGAAGTTTATTTTTTATTTTTAGATATGGCAATATTGTTTGTCAAATAATTCAGGGTTGCCAACTTATGGCTTTAAATATATATTTTTTATATCTATGAAATAAAGTTGTCTTAAGTGCACTTATAAATAGAATGACCCTTGTCAATCGCCAATTCAGATGTAAACGAATATTGCTGATCTCCTTGATAATCATCAGTATCTTATGATATTATCGGAAACATTAACAGTCAAGAATGATGTGAAACTGCTTCTAACATATGGTTCTATTATATTCTTGTCGAATAACTCTCGTTGCAACATTTAAAAAAATCTGACATATTTATAATATATATTACATTATTATATATTTTTTCCTCATCTTAATGAATATAATTTTGAATTATGTTCATTCTAAAGCATACACATCGGTTAATTATTTAAAAAATGTGGTGTAAGATAACAAGATTGCCATTATGAAATACAATAACTAATTTGTTTAAGAGTTTTTAGATTTATCCATTATTATGGAATTGTCTAGATGATGATTTAATCATTTTACTGCAATTTTAAAGTGTCTTGGTGCAAATCGTTCGTAATTTAAATTACTAAATGCTCCACAGTGGTTAATAGATTTCCTAATAAGAAACCGGCAACACAGGACAGTGATAACAAACAAATAGCTTCATTAGATTTTAACACGTTAGACATGTCGTTAGTATTATTAATTTTTCATAAAAAAAACAATGCGTGATTGGCATCACAGATTAACCCAGATCGCCAATCATGCATAAATACTTAATAATAAAATAATAAAACATAGGTTTAATTTAAAAATATAAAATCGAACGTAAATAAAGATTGGAAATATATAAAATGAACAAGAAAAGAAATATTTATTTTTTTAATTTAAAAGTTTTTTTTTCTTAATTAAAATACATATATATTTATATACAGTGGCGGCCAGTTGATACCAGTTGATTGAAGCGATTATATATTGATATTATTTTTTATATAAATTATTATATATCCACTTTCCCGCATTTCTCAGGAACGTGCCCATGTGCATGATTTCCTTTATGGAGGACCATGGACATGGTTTTCATGGGAATATGTAATGTTGGAAATCAGTTTTAACGATTGCAGTTCTCAGTTTATGGGTAATACCCATATTGAAAAAAAAAAAGATAAACAAAAGAATACAATAAAATAAAGGAAAACTATATAAATCAAATTGAATGTAAAATCTCATACAATATAAAAAAATCTAATGAATCTAATTTACTGTCCTGATAATAATCCTAAATCTTACACGGGAACATTTAATTGCATTTGCCGGGTCAGCCCAGCTCTTCAGGCAGATCATCATTAATGATAGCTTTCGGGCCGTACCTTGTTCTTTTACCATATCCCACAGAGAACAGATCACTCGCTATCAATGGTTGCTAAGTTTTAAAAAATCTTTCGCTTAGGTCTTTAAAGTGCCGAGCAACGGAACACCGTATCATGGTGGAAGAATTGATACGGACGTCCACATACCGTAATTCCGCTAAGAATTACGTTCTGCGTCACCTGAAGTTTGTTCAGGGTCGCGGGTGACGCCAGTTGATACCAGTTGATTGAAGCGATTATATATTGATATTATTTTGTTATTTTTTATATAAATTATTATATATCCACTTTCCCGCATTTCTCAGGAACGTGCCCATGTGCATGATTCCCTTTATGGAGGACCATGGACATGGTTTTCATGGGAATATATAGTGCAGTAGATTCCCGTTGCATTCCGCTATTTTATTTCAGAAATAAAAAAAAAAACGATGGTGCTGCAACTTCTCAGTGTATACTGACGAGTCGCCACTGCATTGATATGAATAATATTTATGAATAACATTTTGTATAATTTATTTATTAGGTTTTCATTTTTTTAAATGCTTTTCTATACGACAATGTTCTTTTTTTAAATATACCAGTTTTTAGAATTTAGGGAACCAATCTTTAATATTTTAATGAATTCTATCACTGCTATCGGCTTACCGGAGCCATGCTGCCTAGTGCTCGACCGGCCTAAATATATACATATAGGGATTAAAACACTCTTCACTTATGACCTCATCCTTGAGCTTTTGACCTCTTTTCATATCAATATGCAAACATTATACTGTAATCAATTTACTAATTTGAAAAATCTAATGATCGATTTTTGTTTACAGAGATATGATCGAGCTTATAACTTTCTGCAGAGTATTATATCCGGATTAGGAGAAAAAGAGTCGCACGATGCACTCAATATTGCTATGTGCAAAGATAATAAGAATCACGACGAAGTGTCAATTGGATTGGTAATGGGTATTTTGACTGAACCAGCATGCGCTGCCAAATATTATAGAGATCTAACATTAATCACTCGGGATGGTTTGAATGGCATCCTGACTCAATTGTCGAGTTTGATATTGGAACGATATTTGCGATTTCATGATGTAGTTCGCGGACAATTGTTGTGGCTTATAAGGGAGTTTATGAAGAATTCAGTAACGGGAGTCGATAGCTTATGTTGGAATTTAATGAGATACGCATCCGGAGGTGACATAACACCTAAGAATATCAACCTGATCGATTCTTTGTTGGACATTTATGTTGAGAACAAGTTGTGGCTAGATAAATTTCCAGTGTTGATATGTTCTGTGGTTTACACTTATCTACGACTGATAGAAGATCACAATATTCCGACTCTGTTGCCACTCAGACAGAAAGAAGTAAATTTTGTGATTCTTCTTATAAGAGAAAGATTTTCCGACGTAATAACGCTGGGCAGAGATCTCGTACGATTGTTACAAAATGTCGCACGTATTCCAGAATTCAATGTTTTGTGGCAAGACATATTAATCAATCCAAAAACGCTGTGTCCCACATTTAATAACGTGTTGCAATTGCTGCAGACCAGAACTTCACGTAGATTTTTGCAATCGAGATTGACGCCAGATATGGAGCGGAAGTTAGTATTTTTAACGGCATCCGTAAGATTTGGAAATCATAAGAGATATCAGGAATGGTTCCAGAGACAATATTTAGCAACTCCCGAGTCACAATCTTTGCGAAGCGATATGATACGTTTTATAGTAGGGGTGATTCATCCGACCAATGAGCTATTATGCTCCGATATTATACCCCGCTGGGCTGTGATCGGTTGGCTTCTCACCACGTGCACGAGTAGTGTAGCAGCATCTAACGCAAAACTTGCACTGTTCTATGATTGGTTGTTTTATGAGCCGGATAAGGATAACATTATGAATATAGAACCTGCTATACTCGTGATGCACCATTCGATGCGTTCGCATCCCGTCGTTACTGCCACACTTTTGGATTTCCTTTGTAGAATAATACCTAATTTCTATCCCCAATTGACAGAAAAAGTACGATCGGGGATATTTAATTCTCTGCGACAGATAACCGAAAAGCGGGTTTTACCGAATTTGTATCCCCTGTTTGATTCCCCAAAATTAGACCGAGAATTAAGAACGACTGTACGCGAGACGTTTAAAGAATTTTGTATAAACAATGACGCAGCCGGTTCAACTCGCATCGAAGATACTGTCATAGGTATCAATGTTCCAGACGATCCAGCATTTTCGGATGAAGAGGAAGAACAACCTCCGTTAGTTATACACACCGAAGAAGATACAGATGATGACGATTTACCTCTCTCTAAAGTAAGGAAAAAGGAGCGCCGCTCGGAGGAAGAGATGACTGCAGGATTACCTTTGGAAATACGTACTGCAGTGGAGAAAGTTATGTTAGACGGATTACCAAAAGAAGACCAAGACAAAGCAATAAAATCGTTGGTGGTCATTGCTAGCACCGTCCCCATGACTGACGAAGGTATTTCAGCTCTCGCTGAGTGGATGACCGTATTGTTATTGGAATCACCCTCCACACCATTGCCACCGCATCCCGACATACCCGCATTAGCGAAAGCTGCGCCTTCGCCGATCATGCCCTTATTTTCATTTATCACAAACGGTAACAAAGAAGACGAAAACAAAAAAAAAATAATATTAGAACTTTTAAAAGAAATTCATATACAGAATTCATTCCAAAGTATTGGTTTTTATTTATTGTTTTATTTAAAATTTATATATGTTTCCGAAATGGATAAAATATCCGATCCGGAAAAAAAGAAAAACGTACCTTTCAGAAACGATTTATATCGTGATTATTGTCAATTCATTGATGTGAAGTTAGAGACGTCTTTGGCCAATGATTTAAAAGTATGTCAAGAGTCAGACGTCAACATGTTATTATGGCTTATACCCGATGTGTTCAGAGAGTTTAAAGAAGTCACCCAGAATCACATTCAAATTCTGCACGTGATCGTGTCGGCAATAGACGCCAGACAACTTCAAGATTTAGTATGTCAAACGCTGCAAAGTAACTTACTTATGTTTAAGCAAGAGGACATCGTAGCCGTTCTCACTGCCAGCTTATCGTGGGAAACATTCGAACAATATTGTTTGTGGCAATTGTTGACTGCGCATAATATATCCATCGACGATGTGATGCCCATATTGCCAAAGCTGGAGTTCGGAAGTCACGCAGAAGCCTTAACCTCCATTCTTTTAATGTTGAAACAAGAGAGGCCCAACGCGGAAGTTGTACGCCAATTATTTTGCCGCGATGCAGTTGGAGAAACGGACGCGTTTGTAACATCAGCTTTGATGTATTGGTGCCAGGATTACGAAGAGAAATTGGCCGATCTTGTATCGACATTGTTGAGCACTCGTTATCCGGGTACCAGTCCCAATAAGCGAAAACGTCATGGTCGTCAAACGAATCCTCCGCATTCTCAACCGTCGGCTAATCAGGTTTGTTATAAATCCAATATGATTTCCGTACGTTTTTTTTGATTTTATTAAATTAATTGATAAAATGTTGTTTAGGTTCTCGGTCATTTAGAACAGATGAGGGTTTGTTGTTTTAGACAAAACGATATGTCATTTTATAATTTGGACTCTATGAGAAAAGCATTGCAACAAGCCCAATCAAATAGCAGTGACTCCGTAAAGGTTTGTTTATTCAATTTTTACAAAAATATATAATGATAACTTATTAAAATTATTTAAATATGAATTTTGGATTTTTCCGAGACTAAACACAAATTTAGAAATTTTTAAAACACTGATATAATATTTTAAAGACTACAATTTCAAATGCTCTTCAGTAATATTAACACTTTATGAGCCGTTCACGCGTTTTGGTGTGATTTTGTAGCCAAGCGTTATGAGCCGTTCACACCTTTTGGCGTGAGAGCCATACCCCCACTTCGTCATCAGAAAAAAATGCCATGTACCTTGTGGCTCATAAAGTGTTAAGTATCTAAAGAATTTGACGTGGTAAAATATTACTGAAGGAATGGTATGACTCGGACCATGAACCTTTACTCTCGTCGTTTTTAGAAATGTACCACAGTTTCATGGTTATTGACACGACATATTTATTAAACATTTATACACTTTAGTATCCAGGACGAAGCTGTGTCAGGCCGCTCCGATACAGTTCCATCCCTTGCTATCCACCCACACCGCATATACCGGCTTAGGGCCGGTTCAATCGGTGAAAACAAAAGAAGTTTTTTTCTTGAAATGTGTGATTTTAAAAATAAAACTAAAATTTCTCAAGTAAAGGGAAAAAGGAGAGGGAAAGTAGATGCAAAACAAGCAAATGCCTTATACCAAATTGTGTCCAATTGGGCCCACCACCGGGAGGCCCCGTATGGGAAATGCCACATTGGACAGCATGGAGTAGTTTGTGATGCACAACGTCCAGGTAAGGACAGGACCACAGAACATGACTGTAATCCTGCCAGACAAAGTCACACCAACAGTGCGAAGATGCTACTGGGCTAAACTTGAAATTATCGTGGCCAGTCAGGAATCGAATGACCCAAAAGTCTGGGAAGAACGAGCTACAATTTAGCCTGGCTTTGATATCAGGAAAGAATCCCACCTCTCCTGCCTTAAATACCAGTGATAAAGAGCTGATTCGCGGACGCTTGACTTTAGTTGACTTGAGTGGGCAAATAGTAGTGGCGCCGACGACAACAGGGCTGTTTTTTTAAAGCAAAATCTAACGACGCTCAGCTGGATTTCACTGAACATTTATACAGACGATAGTTATTATTAATGGTTATCGATCGACGATTCGTCGATGGTCATGGCAACTGGCAGTCATGAGACATGTGGAGCTGGTCACCAGTCGTAGACTATAGGGATCGGGTAGATGCACGCTTGCTGCTCCTAGTAGTCTCCCCGCATGAAAGTCTCAGGCAGTGACAGCCACAATGCGGAAAATGGGGGTCCGGTGCCTGAGGATAAACAGTGACTCCTTTTTTGTCATCTTCCATTATTTTATGATGTCGTATGTCTTGTGCCATTAAGTAATGCGAGGAAATTTCCAATATCCTCATGACAGAGTCCATGTGTAGTGCGGCTAGATCTTATGATAGAGCGAAATGCGAGAATGTGTTAACGTTTCACTCTTGCGGACACTCAAAAAATGTATATGATAATCTTGCTTTCAGGATTTTCCTTTACCTGATTTTTGCAAAAAAAATAATTGGGTTTGCTTGTATACTGAACCTCATATTTGACATATGGAGCCGATTAAAATCTGTCACATATCTTTACAATTTTTCAATCGTCAAATAAAATAATATCGGACACTTCGCTTTTCTTTTTTGGAGGCCTTTTTTGATGAATCGAAGTTGCCCCCAGTGGCGACTCTTAACACATTAACAGCGGGAAGGGTATTAATAACCGTTACGCCGACTGATGCTAAACAGCGGGAAGGGTATTAATACCTTTTCGTCGTCTTGTGTTTAACTGCGGGTAGTGTACTTATACTGTTTGTATTTAAAATTATTTTTCGTATAAATGAAACATAACTCTCATATTATTGTTTTCCTTTATAAAAATCAATAACCACTATTTCAAAAGTTATGACGTTTTAAATAAATGCAAATTTTTGCGCGCAAATCCTAAATTTCGCCCGCTTCAGAGTCGGCCGGTGCCAATGCCCGCCGGCAATGTGCTTACATGATTTACTCTTAGGCGCATAAGGCGCACACCTAGGGCCTTAAAGTTCAGCTCAACGATTTTTTTTATTATTGTTTAAATGTTCTAAATTATTTATTGTTTTTTATATACTAAAAATAATAAATAATTTAGCAGTATTGCCTAAATTAAATTGACAAGTGAATAACGCCAACTATAGCATGTTTTTCAGGTAGCTATCCTACAGTTATATTTCCAACCATATGCACTTTCTGTAACCGATAGCTTAAGGCAAAACGACGCAAGGCATTGGGGCCCTCGACATACAGCCTTGCAGGGTTTTCAGTCCTCGGGAGGGGGGCCCTTGAATTTTTCTCAAAATAATATATATATATCATCATCATCATTTGCCAGTCACAAGGCTCTCACTCGCTGAGGGCATGGACCTTACCAAACTCTCGCATGGTAGTCGAGGCCAAAGGAACCTGAGTCTCACACGTGACGTGAGGGCTCCCCTTTCGTGTCCATACCGCTGGGACCCGAGCCGTCTTGGTATGCGGGTTTTTTTTATAAAGAGTTTCTCTTGGCCATTGCTGGCATTGGACGTACATCTTCTACCATGTTGGTATAGGATTTTACCCTCTCGACCGTGTCTCAGGCAAGTAGGAGGGTTTGCCTTCGGCATTCATGTGTGTTCTTCTGGGCGCATTCGCTTTTAACGAGTCACTAGTGACAAGTAGCGAGCGACCACACACACACACCTTTATAGATATGCACAGGCATACACATGCACATCTGCCCAAAACGAGTCTCAAGTAGCCAGTCCCAAGTGATTATTAGCCCTGTCGCGCAATAGCAATCCTTTCATCATGGGAAAGACCTCCTCAGAGAGGGGTCCCCTAGAAAGAAGGAAGAGGAGCGAAAGTATCAAGACTAGACCGATTATTGGTTAACAGATTAGGGTTTTCCTTCCCAGGGTATACTGGCTCTGTGGTGAGAATTCCGTTAGAGACCAGATTTATTTATGCACACAAGGATGTGTGTATAGCAACATGTACATATTTTTGCACTGTTTTGTTCGGTATTAATCAAAGTTCAATTGGGCCCCTAGTCAACTCTATGCAGGGTTATGTTGACTGTAATGTAAAAAATGTAATGAGAAGCAGACCATATATATATATCATTTCATCATTTGCCAGTCACAAGGCTCTCACTCGCTGAGGGCATGGACCTTACCAAACTCTCGCATGGTAGTCGAGGCCAAAGGAATCTAAGTCTCACACGTGACGTGAGGGCTCCCCTTTCGTGTCCATAACGCGGGGACCCGAGCCGTCTTGGTATGCGGTTTTTTTTATATAGTTTCTTATATATATAATTATAATAACAAGATCGCTAATATTAATCATCGAAAAGCTAATAAAAACGAAGAAAGAGAAGAACTAATAAAAATTAAATAGTTTTTCTTTCTGCCTTTACATAAATTGATATGAAATTGATTATGGATCCAAAACATTGCAAATTATGTACAAAAACATGTGCATAGATAGGGTGTAATGAAGGTAATGAACATATTTTGAGGGAGGGGGCCCTCTTAAGTGCGAAATCCGCCATTGGTTCCACTTTAATTAGTTATTAAGAAAATAATTTTATTTATAATGAGTTTCGATTAATTGTTTATTTTATATTGCAGAAGGAGTTTAGTTCCCTTTTTTCTCTTGCATTAGAAGAAGAATTACCTCTATCTAGAAGGGGAAGAAAGGGCGCAACTGCTCCACCTCCTCGACGGCTACAGCAATCGAATCAATCGTCCAATGACGATAGTGATGTATGTAATTTTTACCAAAACAAAACTATTATATATAATTTTATTGCTTAAATAATATGATGTTTTTTCGGATTGCAGGAAGAAGAGGTTGTGAAGCCTAAACAAGTAAAGCGCCGGAAGAAAGCATTATCCGACAGTGATTAATTAATATTGCTACCAACATTAATAGTTTGTAACACCAAAGTGCACCTCTATATATATTATATAGATAATTTCATACGATAGTGTTGATAATAATAAAATATAACTGCATATATATATATGTATATATATGTGTATATATAAAACATATTTTGGTTGGACGTAAAACCAAAGAACACTGTGAATTGGAAGAATGTGTATTTAAAACGATCATTAGAGAATGTGTCATATATATGTATGTTTTTTGTTCAATTGTATTTTAAATTTAACTTACATTAAATGTGATATGTTACAAATTAATTAAAAAAAAAACAATGTTGCGTCAATTCGTTATGTTACCGGTTTTCTTCTCTAGTTAATAATTTTGTTTAAAGTTGATCGTTATTGCACAACTTTTTCTTTTTTTTTTTTTGTTATTGAAATGTTTTTAGATTCACAGCATTATGAATTGTGAACGAATTGGCATGTGTATGTGTTATATATATATAATTTTAATATTAAGTTGTCCGATTGGCCAGGTCTTTACTGTATTTATAAAATTATGCAGGCTCCGTTGTTTTAATCGTTCACTGATTCGTATGTCTTATCTGTCTTCTCAATTATAAAATTTCAACGCAATCATTTTGAATCTCATGAATAAAAATGGACCGCTCGAATAAATCCGAATAAAAGAACAAAATTTATTTGACGACTTAATTAAAACGTTCAATGAATATTTCGTTGTTAAAAAAATTTGTTGAATTTTCAATTAACTAATAGTTTCATATTTTATAAAAATACGGGAATATTTCTTTTTTAATCATATATCAAATTTAATGAGAATGTGCAAGGGGTTCCCTGTAGATGACAGTTTTCGATTGTGGATTCACAGTCCGTAGAATAGTGCAAAAGTAAATAAGGTTGCGATTAAAGATGCAATCATTGTATAGTGGTATATTGGTTTTTGAACTCGATTCGTTCCCAGAGTGATTTTCAACAGATCATATGATTATATTATATTTTTTTTCGGATAGCTTCTGTGATGCTATCGATAACTGTAAATTTTTCGATAATTTACAATTTCTGTACTTTGTTTTTAAAACAGTTGTTAACCATGAGCCTCCTTTATTGTATAAGTAACGTAGAAATTGTTGTCTTAGCAATCTAATACTCCACAGCTAAATCAAACAGAGTCAAGTAATCTAAGCAGAATTTTTCTCGGATAAAATTGTCCGAATTGGTCAAAGGGAATGGTTGGAGGTCCGAATTACCAAACGATTTTTCTTTTTATACTTGTTTCTCATACTATATTATGATTTTATCATATTAAATCTTTTTGCAAATAATATTTATGGTGAAGCGATATTGCAAAAATGTATAAATTCATATTTAATTATTTGTTCTTTATCAAATTATTTAGACGAATAACAAATGTTACAATAGAAGTTGAAACATATCAAATGATTAAAACATTTTTTTTAATATCTTTTGAAAATACACTTGTTATAAAAATGCAAAAAATCAATTTATGTATTCATTTAATAAATATGCTATCATAACTGTTTGTTTGATTTAGCCGTTGATGACAATATTTTTGCACTACAATCAAAAAATCAAATATTGTTAATGAAATATGACCAAGATATATATATTGTTAACGAATATCCGTGATCGCATATTGACTTTATATAATGGTTACATATGAATATGTCGAGAACGTACAATTTTAAATTTGCAACATCGCAAATTGATCTGAATTAGATCTAAAAACTGATGGGAATCCCGCTGTATCAAGATACCATTGTGAACAAATGTATTTTCATTTTTGTGAAAATATATATTACAAATGTGTGTATGACCACGAATTTTTAACAGGTTAAAGTATACATATATACAAAAATAAATGCAGTTTACCTCCATGTATTTCATTAGAGTAATTTTGTTGGGATGTGGAAGACGTGGGGTTGTTATTCATCCACGAGTCTCGATTGATATAACGTGTACAGTGTGTAAAAAAAATATTGTTCCGGTGTGGGATGCAATTGTCCCCGAGCTTTTAAGAAAAAATCATTGATTTTATATAAATATAGTTGTGTTGTATATGTGATTTTATGTATCGTGACAGAGGATAAGATTTTACGCAATATTATATTGTTTGAATGTTTCATACCAGAAATCATATATTTTATATTGTAAATATTTTAGGAAAAAAGTTTTAATTGTACATTTCGGAACAAAATAAACAATAATAAAAAAGAAATTTGTTTTATTTATATCCTTTACAAATAAATACAAACACATATATTATCTGGTTAATATAAATGACTTATAACGATACATTTTGACACACTTCAAATTAACTAGAATTTTTTTGAATACAGTAAAAATGCGGGTTCCTCACCGCAGGGCCGGTGTGCCCTGGGAAGGAAGACCCTAACCCGTTGACTAACTAATAACCGTTTATGACTTAAAGCATGCTTAGAATTAATCACGTCTAAGGTTCGTAGAAACGCATGCCTTAGAATAACTAATGTGAGAGGAATCTAGAAACAATTCTTTGCATTCTGTCACCAGTGATTGGTGTAGAGATGCGACTATCCGGCTAGGTTGACTCCGCTTCCTAGCCACTCAAGGCGAATGCCGATAAATTCCTGAGCCGCTTCATCACATTATCAGTTTCTACAGACTCGCTCCGTCCTCTAATTCCCAGGCCGTAGCGGCGACGAGGAAACTCGTTCGGATGGAAGCAATGCCGCACCCGGTGGCTGTTTTAGACTATCGCTAAGGCGTGCAATGTTGGCCTGTCGGCCCAAAGAGGGGCCTGCTCCTCCATAAGGCTAGTGGGTCAACCTTCATCTTGATTACGTAGCCAACTAATGTTGTTACCTGACGTTCAAATGGCGGAGCAAACTCCTACAACGACGAGCACGCGAAGAATGGCAAAGTAAAAGCCATACGAAATCATCATCATCATCATTTTTTTATAATCATCTTCGGACTATTGTCTAAAAGTCATGCTCCCAATACATTTTTACCCAGATTGATCGTTCTTTCATTTTCATGATATTTTACCTGCGAGGGAGGGACTGTAATGGTATATCCACACCGCATGCCAATAACTCTTAACCTAGCCATGCTGATGTGAATATTTGGGACCCCAAGTTTTTGATTTTTTTCGAGTAACTAATATAAATCCTGCATGTCACAAACATTTCGTATTTGTCTAAAAGAGTCTGAAGAATAAATATAATAAATAATCATTGACCTTCATCAATCATTCACAATCTTGGGCCACTGTTGCCATGTTATTTTGGTAAGATTTGCCAAGTGCGAGAAATCGGCGGCCGCAATGGTCGGTGGCGTGTCGTCAGTCTGCGGTGCGACATTGTCGAGTGTTCGTTTCATTGATTAGTAGAAAAATTCAAAATATCAATCATATTATGAAGCATATCACGAACACTTTTTCTTAGAATAATCCATTTTTTAAAAAAATGTCAAGATATTGATGAAGATTTCATATATATCTTGACTTGAAATCCTTGGGGTATATTTTCCATATAAATAGACCCCCTTCGGACGACTTGGTTATTTTTGAGACGCCGTGACATAAATAAGTTATGAAAAGCAAATGGCTACAATCGTAAAAAAATCCGTTAGGTTGGTCCTTATGCGAAGCATTATGTAAATTAAGACCTTTAAAGCCCAAAGTCGTTATATAAACAAAAAGTTAATATGGATTTCAAAATTTTAGGCCAGCTATTTAATTAGTATACACCCTTAATTGTCCTAGAGGGGGTTAGACTGACCACCCTCAGATATTTAACCACTTCACACTCGCGCGCTCACTGGTGAGCGCAAATCTTCTTTGGCGTTAGATTCGCGCGGTCACCAGTGAGCGCGATCACTTGGCGTTATGTCCGCCCTCGCCCACTCATTATATCTTCATATATAAAACCTACAGTTTCCACATTCTGTATTGATTTACGCCATGTTACTTGGTGTCCCATGTACACGGATAGCGATCGAAAAAAAATATAAAATTGTGTACTATTTTTTCACGTAAGTAATGATACATTACATGTAATGATACATTTCAAATGTATATATGTTTTTTTCTTCTTTAAAGATTATCAGAAAATTAAGGATCATCAGCGAAATACATATTAGAAAAATATTCTCAGCATTAATATTAAAAAAGTTGATTTTTAACAACAATTTTGATCATTTTCAAATTTAATTTTAACCAGTTCTATAATAAATAATCAAAAAAGAACAAAAACGTTGTTTTAAAATTACAAATAGATGATAAAAATTCAATAAAAAAAATCGATTCGTTTTGACCGATTTCTTGAAAAAAAACCGAGTGTGAAGTGGTTAAGCAGGGATTAGCCCCATGGCTTTTTGTAATGCGTCCCGGTCCCTTAAAAATAAATATATAACATAATATATAATATAACAAGGTAAACAAATAATGCTTGGCTTGGTGAGTAACTTAACTGTCACTTTCCTGATATACCCAATAATTATAAGATACTTAGTAAATATATCCCGAAAAGAATATATTAGAGGTAAGTTTTAACAAATTATATTAATTAAGTCACAAACGTACAAAAAATAATTGGTCCCAAAAAAAGATTTAACTTCAAACAAGTAAGTTTACTTGATATTGAGCACACTTTGAATGTTTTTTTTGAAAATGCCAACCGGATATGTATTATTTTATTATAAACAAATATTTCGTGGTATATCTTGTAAATTATTATATTTTAAACATTATTTTTTTACGTTACATCCTGAAAAAAAAAATTGGATTAATTAAGTAATTATTATTGATACCAGAAATGATGTAATAAATTGTTCTTAACTTGCCAAAAACATATTTATTATTATTTTTTGAATGAATTCAAATTAAAGGAGATAAGAAAAAGAATAGAAGAAAACCAAGCTAAAAGCGAGCCGAGATATGTGAATTCTTGGACGGCCTCAAAGCTGTACTCCGACTCTTTGGGGTTTAAGGATTTTTCTTTGGCATATGTGCATGTATTTTGTCTTGGTCTCGTTTAATTTGAATATATAAAACTAATAACGACTTCTTCGCTTCTGTGTCTGGTTCAATAAGTTCATTAGTCTTCATTTACTTTTTTCTATAATATTTTGTTTTTTATTTCTTATTATGGTTTTTCCTGTTATTTTGTTTTTCTTTCAAAAGTTGTCAATTACTCGAATGCCAGCAAAATCCCTAGTGAATTACAATGCGACTGAGCATTGTACCGGCACTGTGACTGTACCGTTGGTGACGGCGAAAAATTACAATTTAATTGAATATGAACAATTTATCAATATGTATGGGAAACTCAGACGAAGAGTAAAATGGGCAGAACAACTTTTATATGAATATCATTAAAAACTTGCGATATAAATATACCAATAATATGATAAAGGGTAGCGAATACCGAGGACCGATCGTTATGGAAGATGTCCAAAACCCTGTTGGGATAAGATCGCAAAGATCGGATAAGATCATTGAGAGGACAAAGCCAAACTCCTCACTGAAGATCTTGAGAGGCAATTCTCATTGACGCCTTAATCTGATGACCCATTGTTTGAAGGTGAAATCTGCGAGGCCGGGCCTGACGGTATACAGAATATAGTGCTGAAAAATCTCCCTAAAACGGGTTTCATTAATGCTTTCTTCGCCATCTGCTACTTTCCAACATTGTGGAAAGAGGCAGACGTTACCTATCAAAAAGCTGAACTATAATTATAATCATAGGTCAGCTTTTTGATTGGTCTATAGATCAATCAATTTACTATCATGTATTGGAAAGGTATTGGAGAAGCTGATCCTTTTCAGATCGAAAATTATTACTCTCGACCACACCCTATCAAGGCAGAAGTTCCTTAGGGGTCCATACTTTCACCACCTTGTTCACCTCGTTCACGGCAGATCAATCAAAACTGGAATCGGACAGATCGATGATCGCGCTTTATTCTGATGACACGGCAGTACTGACAAAATCGTTAAACGCCAGAATCAATACCAATAAACTGCAGGGTCTCATTGATAACGTGCAGGATTGGTATAAAAAATGGAGACTAAAAATTAAGCCCTCCAAAAGTGGCCCCGTATACTTTTCGCGAAGAAAGAGAAATGCTACCCCTTCAACCGAAACCGTGATCATTTGTGATGAAGTTATCAAATGGATAAGCCAAACAAAATACTTGGACGTCATACTCGATAGAAAACTCCGCTACTGCAAACACACCTGCGTCGTCAATACAAAAACCAGACAAGCTGCCAGTTGCCTAGAAGAGCTGATCGGCAAGAATAGCGAATTAGATTTAAGAAACAAAATTCTATTATAAATAAACGATAATAAGACCCGTGATGACTTAAGCGTCGCTGGTGTGGGGCTACGCGTCACCTGCAACCCTGAAGAAACTTCAGGTGACACAGAATGTTATTTTGCGGCGCACCATGGTTCATCCGAAATACAATTCTTCACCATGATAGTGAAAAGATTTTTTTTAAATTTATCAAACATTAATAATCGATACTAGACCTATTCTATTAGAGTCGATCTCTTCTCTGTCGGAATACGGTAAAAGAACAAGGTACCAGCCCCTGAAAGCAATTATTAATGCAGCAGCCTGACCAGCAAATACAATTATATGTTTCCTGTGTAAGATTTAGGATTGTATCGAGTCAGTAAATTAGAGTCAGTAGATTTTGATATTAAGATTTATATTTTATTTATATAGTTTTTCTTTATTTTTTTTTTTCAATATAGGGTATTAAGCCCGTAAGCTTAAGCGGGGAACTGCAGTGCGGCTAAAAAAACTGATTTCCATCTTTACCCTAATCTCTCCGTTTCCAAAATCCCTTACTCACCAATGTCCAAAAATGTCATGACGCGAGAAAGAATTGCTTCAATTTTTTTTTAATCAGATACATTATGGGCATTGAATTATACCAACGATCGGTGTCATTATAATTGATAATATTTAAAAAAAAGTATATATTTTTCAATGTCTTTGGTTGTATCATTTACTTATTCACCATTAAATTCATAATAATTTTTAAAATAAGTTTTTGGCAAGTTGTCTAAAAATTGAATGGGCTGATCTCTAAATTACACTAGTTATAAATAAATCGATTTACATTTTTCCCTTTTTGTATCTGTATCGAGCCTGAGCTTTAGTATATCTATTCGATGTTCGTTCATGAACCACATTTTCATCAGGTAAACTCTCTGTGTCATTTTCACCATCGTTTGTCTCGCCATTAGGAGTATCCGCTGTTTGTTGTTTACGATACCTCAATTTATTACCGATTCCCCATCCACCACCGGCAAGTGCCAATGCAAAGAAAATACGACTAGCTGAATTCTGAAAAATAAATCGATTATTTAGGAGAATAATAAGCATATAATAAATTTCCAACTAACATTTAAACCCAGGAAATTGAAAAACACCGAATCCACTAACACTACCGATAATCCGATAATAAGACCCAGCACCAGATAGAAGCGAGGCAGTTTTTCAGTAGCTAAAATAAGAATACATGTATAATAATGAGTTATTTAAAATTACTATATAAAAAAAATAACCTTTCTCTTGTTCTGCCTTTGATGTTTTGCACATGATAAAAAAATAAGCGACTAACCAAAAGCTTCCAGCTGTTAATTGTATGAATATAACTTGTAATATTGGATTCTGAAAATCAGAACATAAATGAAATAAAAGCTATAAAATAATTAAATATCATGTTATAATAATAATATTCACAGTTAATTTTGGATTTGGGGATATTAAATAATCATAAATTGTCAGTACAACGCCAAATATTAAACCAATACAAGAACACAGCCACGGAATTTTCTTTTTTACTAAAAAAATAATATATTTTATAGATGATAATCTATATTTTATTTGATATTAATAATTAGCCTATGATTACCATCATTTTTCTTTTCTATAATGATATTGATTTTTGTTATAGCTTCTAATATTCCGGGATCATTGGGAAGAAGAATGAGTGCCATTTCATACGACAGTTGGGCATCATCGATTAATCCCATCGCAAATTCCGCTTCGGCTTTACGAAAATAACCCTATATTAAAACAAAACATTAGGTTTAACATAAATTATACATAAATTTTATTCAGATTTATATACTTTAGCCCATTCTTGATTTATACGAATAGTTTCTTTTGCATCATCTAACGCCAAAGCATGCTGTTGTAATTTTAAGTATGATAATGAACGATTACTATATAATATTTCATTATCTGGTTCCATTTTAATGGCTTGGGTGTATAACAATGCTGCTTCTTTGTATTTACCATTTTTAATACATTCATTTCCTTCATCTTTGAGAGAGCTTGCGCTCTTAATATCCTTAAAAGTAGGTATAGTATAAAGTTATTCATATTTCATATTAATTTTATTGAATTGCTTGATTTTTTTTTACATCAGATGTCATTTCTGTAAATATGTTTTGTCATATGTTATTTACACATTTATATAAAGTTTAATCACACTGAAAAGTCTTAGTAAAACAGAGTAAAAAAAATATTAAAAATGAACTGTCAGTGTCAACGTATTATTTACATTAGTGTTGCCAGTGGCTATAATAAAATCAGCCATCTCACGGTCGCATATCCAGTCAGTAATATTAGTTAGCCATCCTATAACGCTTTCTTCAAATATATGTTTTCTACAGAATGCTAATATTTTCAAGATAAAATTACATTTGTAATACATTGCGGAGCGAAATAAAGGCCAATGCTCTTTGGTTGACTATGGATTTTGTAGAAAACAGCAGTTATGAGGGAGCGTTATAAGAGGGCTGACTATATTTTACCTCTTTTAACCAGTTACACACGAATATTTTGAATACTGGCAACACCAAATGTCAATACTTTGTTCGGCGCTTTTACACAAATTTTAAAACACAATTTGAAGAATATAAAATGTCGCTTTAATTTCGAAAGGAAAAACTTTAAATTTTCTAACAGATAATTTTTCAACTGACATTACCGCTGTTAGTGCTAATTCGGTGACGTGTGTGCTACTGGAGGTGTCCGTTACACCCGATCAGACCTCAAATCAAATAAGAATCGGCCCTAGCCACGTCCGATTGACAGCTCAGCTCCCGGGCTCATGGTTAACGATCTGATATGTATTAGAAGAACTTGGCTACCCTGGGAGGTAACTAATGCAAACTTGCCCCATCCCTGCTGGTGCTTGGGACGTGAATGGAAGCAGCCCATGACCGGTGAAGATGGCGTAGTCTCTTCCAGGTCTCAAAGACCCGCCCCGGATTAGGAAGCCTTTTAATTGACGTTTTTCTTATATCATTTCGAATTTTTTTAAGAGTTATTATATCCTATATTTATATCAACAGCGAGTGGTCAAAATCCCCATTCGCTTTCTCTCTTGGTTGAGTTTGGAAATACTATTCGCATCGCTTGTATAAGGGGTCCCCAACCAGGGGTGCTCGAAACTCTCGGTGCAAGATAATATTTTTATTTTTACTTAAAAAAAATATTTTCCAAGTATTAAAAATTTTTTCCAGGATCGAACGAGAGTTTTTGACTTTATTTTGGTTGAGTTGCTCCTTGTATCGCATCCAATATCGTCATTTTTTTAAAATTCATTACAAAGGGTTTCAAAAGGGACAGTATAGTAGTGTCGGTTCATTAAGGAAATACCCATGAGTTAAATTAAAAAAGTGGCATTATTCAGGTGGTGAACATTGAATGAGATGAAACATTATCTGATAACATTGCTTTCTCTTAATTGCTCTTAATTTTCAAAAAACCTCTCATTTCCGGAACCCATTTATTATAGTTTTAAGCAGTCTACACAAATCTTTCTGTCCACCCATACCCCTCTCCGGCTGGTAATCAATAGGAAGATTTATTATTTCTGAACATACAATTTTCTTGGATTTTTAACTTTAATAATTAAAATAAACATTAAGTTATAAATTCTAAACTAATAAGCTTAACTTCTTAATCAAGTCACATCTTGCTTAAGAAGTTAGGTTAGGTTACGTTAGGTTAGGTTAGGTTAGGTGGGTTAATTTTTTAGTTAGGTTAAATTACGCCTATCAGTATTTTAATTGGCAATACCAATCAATACAGCACAGCAGTATATCTAAAAAATAAGAAAAAATAAGAAAAAATAAGAAAAATATAAGAATAAAGAATAATAACATAAGAAAAAATAAGAATAAATAAGAATAAATAAGAAAATTATAAGAATAAGTAATAATAAAATATGAAAAAATAAGAAAAATATAAGAATAAATAATAATAAAATAAGAAAAAATAAGAAAAATATAAGAATAAATAATAATAAAATAAGAAAAAAATAAGAAAAATATAAGAATAAATAATAAGAAAATAAGAAAAAATAAGAATAAATAATAAGAAAATAAGAAAAATATAAGAATAAATAATAATAAAATAAGAAAAAAAAAGAAAAAACAAGAAAAATATAAGAAATAATAATAATAAAATAAGAAAAAATAAGAAAAAATAAGAAAAATATAAGAATAAATAATAATAAAATAAGAAAAGATAAGAAAAATATAAGAATAAATAATAATAAAATAAGAAAAAATAAGACAAAATAAGAAAAAATAATAATTAAATAAAAAAAATATTAGAATAAATAATAATTAATTAATATTAAATAAGAAACAATAAGCAAATATAAGAATAATGCCGTTTCGTCCGCTTTGAATATCTAGTATGATTTGTGAATTTTTAATTATTGTTTTTTTCTGAAACCGTGTTATATAAAGCGTGTTATACAAAAATATTTCACAATTAATCATGCCGTGTTATGTAAAACCGTGTTGTATAAAACTGTGTTATACGAGGCCCGGGTGTATGTATTTATTTATGGTTAAAAACAGTCCTTGAAATAATTGTTTATTTGGATCGAAAACTTTCCAAACACATCGACCCTCAACGAATTAAAATGTTTGTTTATCCATTCAACAAAATAACTTTTTTGGAAAATTTATGTGGTACAACCCGTCACATTCTTTATTACAAAGCTAAAATTACCTAATCTTATATAAGTATACTATACGTATAATACTACTTTTTTGACCAAATTAGCTCCTATAGGAATAGAGTTATTAAGCATATTTTACAGAGCCGCGCAAAATCGCAAGATCGATAAAAAGATGCGGGTATAGGTGTAAGTTTCGCCTGAAAACAACGGGTGCTTGAGTGTCTGTCAAAACAAAGTTTAGATATATTTAACTGAACGTAATCTCAAGCTCAAGATTATTTTTGTCTTAGAATGAGTTATGCTATTTTTTTTCTTCATTTCTAAGAATAGAATTTAGATAAAATTATATGGTTGGACAAAAAATAAAATAAAAATCATCAAATCAAAATATTTACTATCTTTATTTATATAAACTGGTTCTTATTTAATACTAAACATATAGTAGAATTTTCTAAATTTACATTAAGTATAAATAGAGAAACCTAGATTATTATAATTCGGTTGGAATGTTTGATATTCACATAATTATAATTTTGCCTAACGTTTACATGATACGCATGGCAAATAAATAAAATATAATTTTACAATTGCTTCAGAAATTAGACATACACTTGTTGTGAAATACCTGCTATAAAAGTGAAAATGCATATTGAAATTAACGGCAAGTAAAGGCTAGAACGTTGATTAAAAATTAACATGATATATGAATGTCAAATAATAAAATATAGCTCCACAAATATTGTAGAAATGTCGTTTATTTTAAATAAAAATGATGAATAATCTCACTCTGTAACACAAGTATTACTTGTACATCGCATTATTTACATATATATTCATTTAAATACTAGTTCAACAAATAAAACTAACTATCTACATAATATCGAAAATCAGATATCAAAAATCGAAAAATATTTTCCGTTATGTACACATTACTCTAAATATTAATTCCATTTTTGAAACCGACGTCAATAAGATACGCCCCGCTGCATCAAAATAATACTCTTGATAATTTCAATATTCTATAAATAAAATCAAGAGTATGATTTATTGGAAGTAAACTTCGCATTATAAAATTTACAGATAAATTCATATTTGGTAATATTAAAAATTATATGTTAAGATAATGCTTTTCGTGTTGTATTAGGAAGGAACAGACACATAAGTCCACCACCAGCAAGTAAAAAGGCAATGATGAACGTAGGGGCTGGACAATATGTGTCCAGAAGGGATGCTATCACCACATTCCCAATTATACCACCGAGCCGAGCGGCCACCATCGATATGGCAACACCGGTAGCTCTGAAATATTCAAAAATAATTAGTATATGTCATCAAGAATATTATCAAATAAAACGCAAATAAATACCTGAGATTTGTAGGGAACACCTCTGTGATGAGACAATCTAACGCTGCATTACCACAAGATATTACAGAACTGAACACAGCGCTGACAATCAAATTGTTTTGCTTGTTGTATACGAAATACATAGCACAAGAACAAAGACCCGCAGAAAATGTTGAAAATACTGAAATAAAAATAATATATATAATTAATTTTTACAGTAGAATTGTCTTAATTTATTCTTCAATATTAATTTTGTCCTATTCAAAGTAGTCCCTATAAAATATATCATACACTTGTATCTGAAAGGGACTACTACTCTTTACATTTTTTATTAAACCTCGCGCAAAGATTTAGATTCTAAAATATTTACCTAAGAAGAATTTCCTCCCTAATCGATCCATGCCGAGGACAGCGAACATGTTACTAGGAATGGCGGCCGATACCGTGATTAATGATTCCATGAAAACAGAGCCGTGTATTTCGTCACTACAAGCATGCAGATTACTGTGAGATCCTTGTGATACTACATATTTGGTGACTTCGCATATGGATGCCTCCACTCCTTCGTGGGTCCGTGAAAATTCATCGAACCGATTGAACATCTCAGGGAACCACATCATCAATCCGTAATACCTACAATAATTCAAATCTTAGAACAACCGATACCGTATTTAAGTAATATATGAATCGTTTCGGCTTACCCGATGTGGAATGTAAAGTTGATCGTGATGGATATAACCGTAAACTTCAATATCGGCGATACGAACAACTGCTTGCTGTTGTCGACAATGTCGACCATCATATTCTTGTATTTTCCTTTGACGGGTTCTCGATCCTCGTTGCGGACTATTTCATCAAAGATGAGTTGCTTAACTGGATATTCTTCTCTGGGTTTGCCTGTGTTGGAATGATAGATTCCTTTGAATATTTCCAAAGCCTCTTCTTGCCTTCCTCTGGATAGTAAGAATTTAGGACTTTCGGGCAGCAAGAGTAACAAAGCGGCGACAAGAAACGATGGAATCGCACATATAAGCAAGAATATCCTCCACGAGTTGTATTTAAATTGTTCGGATTCATAGCCAATTTCTGAAAAGAATATTTAATTATAATATATTTGTTTTAACACGTTGCGGTCCGGAGGACTCGAAAGCGCGTCCTCGCGGGTCAACGTAGAAGTACGGGGGACGCGTTTTCGAGTCCTCGTTGGCGCTGATGTTTTAAACCAAAATCATTTATATTTCATTGATACGCAGACCACACTTTGAGAAGTTTTGAACTATCCTTTTTTTACATAGAGATAATCTTTCTGAACACAACAAAAAAAATATTTACCTAACTTAAATGGTATCAGAGTTACATTGATTTAACTTTTGCTATTTTTTTCACAAAATCGCCCGGCTCAACGCAAAACTCAGCGCGGAACCCAGCGGACCGCAATGTGTTAATTACGATTTTATTTTTAAATATTCATATTGATTTACCTGATGGAATAACAACCCAAGCGAGCCCAGCGACGAAAAGATTGCCAAGTGTCCAAAACGCTGCCATGAAACTCAACATGGAACCTCTTTTGGATTTCGGTTGGAATTCCGCAAAATACGACCAGATAACTGGACCTGATCCACCCAATCTATGTAGATTAATATTTTATTAATATAAATCATTATTTTAATATTTTTTAAATTAATATAATGTGCTTACGCGGCTCCGTTCAAGAATCTGAAGAACATGAAGAGTTCATAGTTCTGAGAAAAGGATGATGCTACAATGCAAAGGGCATTCATTATAGATATGGCGATTAACACTTTTTTTCTGCCCAAGGAATCTGCCACCGATCCCCAACAATAGGCGCCGACCATCATGCCGATGAAAATGATGCAATTTAGCCATCCCTGATTGAATAAAAATATAATATTGTTTTATTAAATAAAATAATTTATTTAAATGTTTTTAAATTTGCTTACTTTTGTGTGAGTGTTAAGATGGAGGTCGCATTGTGCTGATGGGAGGATGAAGGACATCGAGATGACGTCCATCTCCTCCGACGTGCTTACAAGTCCACATACTGCTAATAGTAAATAATGAAACTTTCCATATCCTGAAATTTAAAATAATATTAAACTTCAGACGTTTGTTGTTCTCGAATGCATCGTTTTCTCATAAGCATCATTATTTTTATAGTTCTGGCAAAATACCCCTAAGAGTAAATTTTAATAATCCAATTCCCCTATCTATCGTCTTAAAATTATGGTCGCTAAACACATTTTACCATATTTTTGTCAAATATGTTTCTTGATCCTCTGCAACTTTTAACTTATTGTATTAAAAGAAAATGGTCGCATACATAAAAACCACGGTTAGATGGCAATCTTGCTCTCCATTAACCCTTTCAATGCGGCGGGTCTAAACACGATTCTGCATCTGAGTGCAAAAAAATGGGAATGCGAATCAAAATCAAAAAAGCGATATGCAATTTTCTTATACTATTACATCCGTACACGTGTATGTAGAACATAATGTACGTTAAACATCCTTAACAACCCCTGAGCCGAGATATGTCACCGATACTACTGCGGAGATTTGAATGAGACACCACCACGCGCGATTTGAATCGTTACTATTCATATTTACATATTACATGGTTCCTATAAATTTCTTGTGATATGTTGTATATTTATTTGATGTTTATTAGCTGATTTTTAAAACAAACACCATCACTTAACTCGGTCTAGTTTACATGTAACGACAAGTTAAAGTTTTAAAGAATCTCGCGCATGTACGACATGCGGCCGCACCTCTGGCCACGATTTCCTTAGGCGCATGTACGTCATGCGCCCCGCACTGGAAGGGTTAAGTTATTTTTTTACTGACGTTTTGGTGAATTAATTTTAAGAAAAATAGAATTCCCGCATAAAGCAAGTTAGAATGAGAAACACAATAATATTTTAATTCAAGAGACTGAAAGAAATTCAGGAGAAAGGGGACTTGATGTGAGGAAACGATTCGGATTAACTAATTATTATTAATAAAAAAGTGTAATTAAACATATAAGAAGTGAAAGTCTTGTTAAAAATCCCGTTTCAGCGAGCATAATATTCTTTTCATGTTGAACCGCGCTGGAGCGTATTCTGAAGATGGTGGTGATCCACCTATAGATGGGTCTCTCATTAAGGAAAGGTTTTGCAAATTCACAGAATAAAACTAGTAGAAGGAAGCGTTGCTATGCAAAACCAGGAAGTTTTTCAAGTTAAATAATTAATTGTTGCATGCCTGTTAATTCTATCGCCCTCTCGAAGTCAGCTTTATCGCAGACTCCTCCCTTTTCTGGATCTTTAACTGGCTCTTTGAGTGTTGAAACAACACCTGAAACACCAAAAAACGGATATCGTTAATTAACATACTAATCGATTAATGAAATTAATATTATTTACCTGTGAGCTCAACGTCTTTTGATCCGTTTGCTCTTCTATCGTCTTTTTTTACATCACAATCTGTAATTAAATTACACAGCACGTGTTAGTTCGTATAATAAACAATTATCATTCGCCTGATAATTCCAAGATACTCACTATTCTGATTCTTCGACCCGGGTTCAGCTTCTACCATTCTATGCAGGCGACTGTTTGATGGACCTTGCGTTGGTTAACGCCGAAGAATAAAAGTGTCGTAAGACTTTTCAGCGAGTTCTGAAGATGAGTAGATGGCAGCTGTACGAGCTGGGAATAAGAAAAAATAATCGTTAATGCCGCAGATCATCATTGCGATTGATATATGTGGACATTTTTGTTTTGACATTGTTTGCATTGATACCGGACCTTGTAAAAATGCGATCGGAACAATTTGCACGTCACAATTATTTGCATCAATGTATGTCATGGCATGGAAGCTGCCTGATTGAAACCACCGCGGTTTTCACATATTTTATTCCTAGATAGTTTAATAATGAAATAACCCAAAGCGTTAACGTGTTTAATCAATACAATTAGTACATAGACAATTTTTGTATTGATTCTGCGTTGCATCATTGTTGAAATAATAACTAATTTGATATATCATAAGCTAATATTAACCTTCAAACTATTGATATAAATATTTATAATTAACATTGCATTTAATGTTTATTATAATTACAGAGTTCGCATATATTTAGCATAGATATTTTTAATGATTTTATTATATTTTAGCGATATCGAATGATGAACCTTACATAAAAATTAAGACAAGGATACAGATGGCACATATATACAGAATACAACGTACCTCGTTAAACATGAAATGATAATTGAGCGATAGTTCAACATTGTCGGTGCCCACTGGCGATTTCGAGTATAATATCGATACTTATTTCCGATACCATTAGTTTTTAATTTTAGTTTTTCTCGTCTTTAGAATTGCGACGTCAATAAAGAGCTTTGTTGACAGCGACGACAATGATTCAGAGCTCGCTGACACGCGTCCAGAGTCAACGCACCGCTCGCTGTTAGGTCCTGAGCGGAAAATCGTGATGTCCTCAGCGATGAGATGAAGATTGACGCAGGGAACATTCTGTGCGGCCATGTTCGCATAATTTTATTTACAAAATACAAAGTGGACCGTTGAAGAGGCAATAAAATATGACTAATACACTGTGCAGACGGACGTTGGGGAATTAAGGTTAAACTCGTTATCGTGTGCCGAGTGTGACGGTAGTCACGAACACCAGCGAACCTCCAATGGAAACTGTCAACAGAAGCTCAACTGACGGGGTGGAAGGCTGGCCAAGACCATCTGAGTATAAATCAATTAAATCCAGTAAAATATCATGCGGATTAATACTGATTTAATTGTTAAACAAGAATCAACACAGAAAGACAAAGAATAAATAAGATTTTAAATGCATGTTCCGTGAGACTCGATCTACCGTTCTCGTATTCATCGATTGATAGTTTTGGTAAAAACTTGGCATACAATTCTGTAACAACTTCTGTAACTGTAACGCACATACATTTTTCTAAAGTAAATAAGTAAAATATTATTTCAAATCATTTCACTAAGCGGTCATAAAATTAGTGAACGTCCTTAAAAACACAGAAGAAATGTAATTATTGTTCATTATTCTTTCCCAGTAGTATTTTTATATTTTGGTACTCGAGCGGAGGTTTATCCAAAAGTATAAAAATGAACACAGATGAAAATTTAACTCCAATCTATCGTTCTTTTTTTATAGTCCCGGCTAAACATGAACAATATTATATAATCCTACACTTAAAAACGACGAATCGAGGTTTCACTGTAGTTTAATATATCTTAGTGAGATAAATCAAAACAATTCAATATACGATTGATAAAAATGTCAATATTGGGAAAACGAATACGGAGTCTGAGGCATTATAACGGTGTAGCTTTTGACCAAATATTTATTCCACCAGAAAAAAATGAAAAACCGAGCACAGCAAATCTTTTCCTACAGCCAACTATCAACAAGTAAGCATTTAATACATAGGCTCCCAACCTGTGGGTCGCGACCCCCAAGGGGATCGTGTAGGGTTTTTTGGAGGGTCGCCAACTTCAACCATCGCATTAAATTAATTATTCAACATACATAATTTTAAAATAAAATTATATTTAAAAAAATATTTTTGTTGTGTTATTACCGTATTCATAAATGGATTGCATGGGAGTTTCGGATCACATGGATTTTATAAAAAGGGGTCGCCACCCGAAAAAGGTTGGGAACCTATGTTTTAATATGACTTTTAGCGTCAAGATACGCCAAGGAATAGAGCTACTAATACAGCTAGGAATTTATACAGTATACGATTTTTTTTTCTGAGGCTCAATGCAACAAAAACATTTTCAAACGAAATTAAATACATGATAAGCTTCATTACAATAGCAATAAAATAATTATTAAACTATTTAGAGATTAGCATCGCTGAACGAGTCCACGCAGTACGGATTAGCGAAACTTTAAATAAAACTGCAATTATATTCTCAATTGAATCACAATCGTAGCATTTCACGGTCGTTTCATTTAAATGAATTATATCATTGAATCCATTGCTCATATTATCATTAATTATCATCACTGGATTTGTATTCGATATAAAAAGTGTTAAAACAATCTGCAGAATATAACCAAGCGCCTCATCACGCGATCATTTCTGCGAAATTATTCTTTTATAAATTTGTTTATTGTCCATTTAGCGACATTGGCCTAATTGTATTAACAATATGTTTTACAAGGGATATCAGCTCGGTGCGAAAACATTTTATTTTTATGTTAAAATCGTTTGAAACATTGACGGCTTCGAAACGTCGTCGATGCTAATTGCACTAACGCAATGGGACACATTTTTCAGTGAAAGTGGTTATTGCGAAAAGTTACGCGAAAATTTGTATCGAATAACGAGAATTTTCCGATATTAATTGATTCGTTTAGCGCGTTCAATCACCACAATTTTCCGTCAATATTTAAGCCGAGTTTTCCGGAGGCTTCTTTTAACGGTTCTGTTGTTGAATTCGCGGTGCTGGCTAGTGCTTGGTACTGAAAAACGATGTTACTATCGTAATGGTTAGTGTAATTATTTGTCAGACTGGTCCAGCATCAGGTTGTTTATTCTCGTGAATCATCTGTCATTGTTTCATTCGAATTCGCACCTATTTAATTCGATCGCAAGTGTAAACACCTCCATGTGTGGCCATCACCCCGACGAACTTAAAAAATATACAGTGGAACCTCTCATAACGAGCACCTCCTATAACGAGTAATTCGCATAACGAGCATTTTTTTTTCTTTTCATTTTTGTTTATTAGAAACCTCAAGAATACATTAATGTAAAAACATAAACAAACACATATAAATAAATATATACATAAAGTGGCAGAAGGGCACGGTGAAGGCGCAGCGAGTTTCGACCGAGACAGTATAGAGATTGTCGAGCAGAGGTTTTTTGAACGGCCCTTCCTACGGTAAGACTAATTGCTCAGCCTACCTTTGAGGGCCCATTATAGCGTTAATAATGGACCGACACTCTTTATTTCTAAACCTCGCCAAAGCAGGCTATGGGATAGGGTCAATGGGAGATTCTCGCTCCGACTTGGCCAGCAAAACCACAAACGCCCCAAAGCAGGGCCGTTTGAAATCAGATCTTGGAGTTCAAGGAGACTAGGAGCCATCCTGACCGCACCAAACAACCTGTTTCTCACGGTGACTCAGGCACACCCATAGGATGTGTTCCGAAGTTTGATCGGCACACCCATAAAAGTTGCAGCGTGGATCATCCCTAAGTCCGAGCTCGCATAATTTTGAGTTGACCGCACCATGTCCCGTGCTAAACTGCGATATATGGTGGTTTGGCTCAATCCAACGCACCCTTAAGCGGGCCCGGACACAAAAAAAAGTGAAAAAATTGCTCCCTTAACGAGCGACATTTCGCATAACGAGTGACGCAGAAAGGGGAAGACACAAACGTATGACCCACTTGTGTGTGTTGGATCGTATTTCACAGCAAGAAGTTATGAAGAAGAGTTTGGAGGAAGAGGAAGTAGCAGAGAAACAATCTTCTGACGCAATAAGAGAAATGCTGAAAGCATGGGAAACTGTTTCATCGTACATTGAGAAGCATCATCCTAATAAGGAGGTGGCTATGCGTGCTACAAGCATATTCAATGATAACGCTGTGTCACATTTTCACCAAACTTTAAAGAGTCGGCTAAAACAAATGTCTCTAGACAGCTTTCTAGTAAAAAATAATTAATTATTTGTCATAAATTTATAAATAATAAGCTAGTTTCGATTTTTAAAAATGTTTTTATCCAGGTTGTTATACGAGAAAATTAGTTTCGCATAACGAGTGTTTCACACAACGACAAGATTCTGGAACGAATTATGCTCGTTATGAGAGGTTCCACTGTATTTCAAAATGTACAAATCCATATAATGCAAATATGCGAAATGGTTACAATAGATCCTTGACTGATATATCCTGGACATTTTGTGCCCTTTGACCGTACAATGTCAACAGCACCGTTTCAGTTTATTCACAGATAAAATTGTTAAAATAAATAAACGACAAATGAATCGATCAACAGTTATTTTATAATTATTTATATCAACATATCGAAATGTTACTCATCACAACAATGCCAAATAATATTATTTTAGTCCGTTAGCAATGCTGAAATGAGATATTGTCAATTTGTTAGTGATATTAACAGAAATGGTGATAAAAAATCAGTGATTTGTTCAAATTTAACTACATTATTTCACTAAGAAACAAAAGTCATAGTTTCATAGCGTTAGCACTTTTTTAAAATTTGTCTAGACATACGTTTACTGTTGAAAAAATCGCCCATGGCGATAAATCGCATGAGTGTAAATAAAAAATATATTATACAATCGAGTTTATTTAATAAATGAATATGAAGTATAACATATTCACGTGCTTCATGACGCAAATGTCTCAGTTTTCAAGTGAAAAAATGACAAACATTGAATGAAATGTTGACCAAAATCAACTGTGACTTCTTCCTATTCTCAGAAAATTTAATAAGATGAATGACGATATTATAGATGTAATAAAAAATGCTGAAAGATATAAATGCCATACTGAAAATTACGATTCGAAAGTGCTTCGAATTTTGTAAAGAGCTCCGAAACAACAACAACAATAGCACGACGTATTTGATGTGTAGTAAACTATTTTGACATGATTGTTATTGATAAATAGATAAATATATATTTTTTTCATTGATAAATCTAATTTATTGTGCAATTTTTTTATGCACTCATGTAAATATATTTGCACAATATATACTAGTTTTTATTTACAACTATTTTTTGTACGTATATTGTGTCGTATTTATCTCGATTCGATCACCTTCGCATTTATGAGAAAAGTTGTTCATGATCAACAACGTGGAAGTGAAGTGCATAGTGGAGATGCAAAAATTTAAATGAAAAATCATTGAGGTGGAAGCCACGTGCAGAATATGACTTCAAGGTGTCGGTAAGGTTGCAAAACAATGCATTATTCTGCACTTTTTGCAACGACTTGATAAGGATCGTGTTTGATCAATGAAGTTATTGCATTGAATAAGTTTATTAATTCATTCATATGGATTTTTCATTGTTTTCATGCTAAAAAGTATATTGCGAAATGTGTATAAATAACATAATCATTTGAAGATTTATTAAAACAAATATGCAAAAACCAGAGAATGATATTATTCTATCTACCGAGATAATTATATATACGGGAAAATATAAATAATATAATATATTCAATAAAATATAACATGACATATATTTGTATGATTAAATCAATTGCATTACATTTATTAATTGCAAGCTTTGTTTAATTGGTTTTAGCAATAATTTTGCATTGATCTAAAATAAAATTTCTATTCTATTTGTCTGATATTATATTAACAAAATATTTGCGTTGAATTTAATTATAATAATAATGCTGTTATGTAATTATTTGTATATAATAAATTACAATTGGTTTAGTGTTGCCAGTGCAAATATTAAATAATACCATTAAAGAAAATTACTTAAAAAACACAGACATGTGTTTTGCTGAAAAAAAAATGCAAGCTGATTGGCGATTACTCATTGTGTATATTTCTTGCATTGATGTAATCTATACTTTCTATGAAAATTTTCAGCGAGAATCTGAACAACTGAACAAATATCCGTTTATACGCGCGACACTTTGCATGTGTTGAATATTGTAAATATATTTTTTAAATATGCGTTAATTTTGGAAACGCTTTGCATTATCAGCGAACGTGTCCAAAATAAATTGCCAACAGATTAAATTTTTCGCGCAAGCAATTTTCCAACATGTTTGTTGTGATAATGCGAGATACGAAATTGGATTATGGACAATGTTGCAGAGGAAGCGATCTCGTTGTATTTTTTGTGGTCCCCACGATTGGAACCAATTGCCAAACAAATATTTAATTTGATAATTAAATAATTAATGTCAAACATGCAAGATGAACGAGCAAGATCCGACATTTTAATACCAGAGTTAAACAAACGCTCATCCGGTTTCATCATAAACGCGATCATTCAATCGTCCTTATACATTTTTTTTATACTGTTATTCAAATTTGTACAGAAAACTTGCCAATGCAAAATAATGCAGTGGAATGTATGCAGACTACTACATCATACTTTCATAATATTTATTCAAAAGCCATCTATCAATTACTAAATATTTACTGACACAATAAACGATTATCGTCGATTCGATGTAAAAATTAGTTAATATAAAAAAATTGGCGGGAAATTTAATTTGTTTATCGTTATGTATACATTTCGCAACGCACTTAAATAAAAAAATAATAAATATTTATGTATTGTACGGAGAAAGGTAAACAATAAACCTGTTTTAGCGATTTTCTAATTCGCTCACATGACACTATATTAGCTTTTGGCATTCATTTAATTATTATATAGAAAATTTCCAAAATATTACAGACTCACCGTAAGAGAAAGGTGTAAATACAGCGTACTGATGAATTTATCAGCAAATATTTCTTCAGTATATATGTATGCGTATATTTAATGAATTATAATCAAAAATATATATTTGCTTTTAAATATATTTTGATTTCTATGTTTATCAGAAATCGTCACAATTTATTATAGCCGTGCGTCCGTACATTTTTCATAAACGATTTATTTTTATTCACAACGATTTCAATTTTTGTATTAATTATGATTCAATCACTTTCAGCACAATCACAAGATTTTGAAATATTTTTTTAAATTCTGTATACTACACGGAACGAGACCTCCACGAACCAGCGAACTCGAATGTTAAATGAATCGATTCCGATGTCATGTGTCGATTTTTAGATCTGTTTGCCTTTCCTCCCCACCACCCCATGCCTTTAACCAATCGCAATAGTGCGAAATTTGAGTTTCGACGATGTGGTGGGGATAAACGACGGGTTATATAATTAAAGTTCGTGCGAAATTAAAATTAACTAATGCTTCGAGGAATGTTAAAATTTTCATTCGATTTTAAATACATCGCCATTTAATTAGCGACACATCATGGAAAATTCAATTCATAAACATTGTTCGACGACCTTCGTCGACACCGTGTTAATTTTTAGATTGATAGAATATTAAGAAACCTGTTTTTTTTCTTGGCAAAAAAATATTTTTCGTACATCCTTCCTAATAAATCCATCAAAACTGTATTCCAAAGTCACGATTGTTTGTGAAACAATGAATGTGTTCGTAAAAAAATTGAGTAATGAAATTGCGAGAAAATTTAACGGGAAATTGAGGGTTCGGTGTATTTAAACAAAATTATTTACATAACAAATATTTAATCAATTCATAATAACGCACGCGTTTGATAATGTAATAAATCGAATATGGCTACTAATTGCTTCTAATAATGGATCTACTGAACTCTGAATCCTATTTTTGAGTCTTGACATTCAATCGTAAAATATAATCGATTTCAAATATTATTTTTTAATAAATAATGTTTACTTTTCAAGGATCCGCGCTATATTTGCAACAAATTATATTCAATGAACTTACATATATACTTGGGCGTGCAAAATCGTTTACATTTTAAATTTAAATCATCCGCGGATTTTTTCACCGTTTCCTCATTATGCAAATAGTGGTCGATGGAAAATGCATTTTATGTAACGTTATGGCGAAAAATTTTAATTATTCCGGATAATTATCGGTGTGTATACGGCCACGCCAAATAATTATATTTTATTCAGAGGGACACCGTTGCAAAGTGCAAACTTATTCGCGGCAATTTCCCGCCAATTTGCATGTTTAATGGCGGTCGCGATTTGTCGCGCGATCTGTCGCGTGTCTAATGGCAGGACCGCGAGGCTGTGGGGCGCCATTGTCTTCCGGGGCCTCGTGCTGTGGCCAGCATTCGTCAACGGTGACAGGGGCAATCGCTGTGCCACAGCTTCGAATTATGTTAAACTCTTATCGCATGAGAAGCAGAAGTGATGGTGGAAAAAAATTCAAATTTTCGCCCGGACAAGAAAATTTTCCTTTCGGACGGACACTCGTGTGTTTCCGTCGAGCGGCGGAAATGCCCGAGCGAAAACCGGTAGCCGATTGCCGCGTCATGCGCGCCAGTGGTTGATGTATCAAATTGACAAGGGATGAAAATTACATTATGTCATTATTATATAAAATTATATAATTTGACCATTCGTTCGTTACACGATAAAAGAATTCTCATTATGAAAAAATGTTGTGAAATTCTTATAATAATATACAGTGGAACCTCTCATAACGAGCATAATTCGTTCCAGAATCTTGCTCGTTTGTGTGAAACACTCGTTATGCGAAACTAATTTTCGCATATAAATCAATATAAAACACGATAATGCGTTCCATGCGAAATATTTTTTTTAACGTTTATTCAAATAAAATTACATGCTTATAAATTGTTAAAGATCGTAACAACCTGGATAAAAACATTTTAAAAAATCGAAACTAACTTATTATTTATTAATTTATGACAAATAATTAATTATTTATTACTAGAAGGCTGTCTAGAGACATTTGTTTTAGCCGACTCTTTAAAATTTGGTGAAAATGTGACACAGCCTTATCATTGAATATGTTTGTAGCACGCATAGCCACCTCCTTATTAGGATGATGCTTCTCAATGTACGATGAAACAGTTTCCCATGCTTTCAGCATTTCTCTTATTGCGTCAGAAAATTGTTTCTCTGCTACTTCCTCTTCCTCCAAACTCTCCTTCATAACTTCTTGCTGTGAAATACGATCCAACACACACAAGTGCGTCATACGTTTGTGACTTCCCCTTTCTGCGTCACTCGTTATGCGAAATGTCGCTCGTTAAGGGAGCAATTTTTTCACTTGCTCGTTATGGGAGGTGCTCGTTAAGAGAGGTTCCACTGTATACGAATATTGAATGTGATCCATTTAGAATATTTTTTTATTTTTGCTAAGCTCCTTGCAAGTTATATAGGTAAATAATTCTAAAATTTGAATTGTAATCTCATTTGAACTACTTTGAGAAGGAGAAAATTAATATTTATGGATAAATAAAGATCTTTACAATCAGTGTAGCCACATGGAAGAGTCGAGGGATAACACTTGAGTTTCTGATCTATTTGTTTAAATACTATATACATTAACCCTTTATAGAGCAAATTAATTATTTTGGATTTTTTTTATTTTTTATTGTTATTGACAATACTTATTGTCAATAACCAAAAAGCGTTCTCGACAGCATATTACGTTACTAAGTTTGACATTTCTATGGGCGCTCATGGAAATATAGACCTTAAAGTGACTGGTTAATATATTAACCAATTTCAGCCTTTGCCCTATAAATATGGGAATAAATAGTTAAGTATTAATTAAACAACATTATAATATAGATTTGTATAAAATTAAAATAACATTTCTATTGATATTCTAGAAATACTATTTTTGCTTTTCGCAGTCCGTTGGGGTTTTTTGCCAAAAGACTAATGGGCCAAGATTGCCAGGGAGAAGACACGCTTCAACCAAAAAGAAAGATATACACCAATCCCTCGGTTTACGCGGTTTCACTTTTACGCGGTAAGAAAAAACAATATTTTTTTTAAGAAATCAAACATATTTTGTGGCAAGTGTCACTCAAATGCATATTAAAATGATTACTCCCACTTCAACGACCAGACGTCTGTAACCCCCTCTATTGCGCGTGCAGGACGTCAAATATTGTTGTAAGTTTTGCATCTCTTGCAAAAACTTATAAACTGAATGAATCTACTGTTCGTACAATTAAAAAAAAAGCAATAACTGTTAGAAGAAGTGTCACCTCCGGATCCCTGATAAGTTCTAAATATACCTCATACGTTAGAGATGTTATAAAATTTAAATGTCGATTTATTAAATCAATTTCTTATTATAATTGTATTTTTTTATGCCTCGTTTTACGCGGTTTTCTGGAACCTATCCCCATACTTTATATGAACTCGAAGTCTTGATTTACGCTGATTTTATTTTCTGGAACCTATCTATCATTTTTGTATGAACTTGAAGTCTCGATTTACTAAAATATTATTTATATATTCATTTGTTTTTCAGCCATTTTTAATTCAAAACATAGTTGTTAAAATGAATTAAATATGTCAAAATATATAACTTAGATCGTTTAGTATAGATCATTCATTTTGTGCGACCATCTTTGTAAATAAGAATCAGAGTTCAAAGTTTAATAAAGTCATTACGATCACCTGCATCAATGCTGCAATGAAATATATAATAATACATATGTAGATTACTATAAATATTTGTATCCGTCATGTTCCTGATTTATTGCTAATAACATTTGATTATAAATTAAAAGGGATGATAGTGCAGTCGTTGACATTATCACTGACAACGTTGTAAAACATAAATTCAGCAATGAATGATCATTAGCTTTCGTGTACACAGTTGCAGAATGCTGAAGTCTATATTGTCATCTGTATTTGTGAACTGCAATGAGTACAGTACATCTGAATCAGGATTCCGATTCAATTGAATGTGATATAGCCTTGAAAATAATAATTCCTGATTGCATCTGCGTGTCATTGCTTGAGGAACGGAAACGACCAGTGTATTGCCCAAATTCTGCGTACTTCCTGTTGGAATTAGAAGCGGTAAACAGAGAAATTACCATCGATGCGAATGTAAATTTAGAATAATATTATCTGAGTCTCTGCTGAGCGATGCGATGCAGTAAATATTTAAACAACGCGATAATTTAAAGGTTCGTAATGATATCTGATGCGAAATTAAAAGGTTTTGCAAACATATTTCGCCAATTGTAACCAACACAAGTAAGCGCTGTTTGTTTATTGTTGATTCAATATTTGATCTCGAATAATTCACGTGTTTCTCAATATATTTTTATTGAAACCATTATATACGACTGGATAACAATGAATAAACATACATATAGAACAATGAATATTTTTGGATGAAGGTGACTTTCAATATATTTTTTGACAAATAATGTCCTGTAAAATAATTCGAATATTTAATTAAAATATTCAAGTGCCGTGACATATTTACCGATGTTATCATCATAATTTGCATTCAATTCGAGTATTTTTTTCATTTGGTGACTTTTGTTGTCGTAGGTCCGAAAATCCTTGATCGTCTAACTGTTTAAAGTAGCGGAAATATGGCAGCGATTAGTGATAGCCTCGAACGTACTGTATGGAATGAAATAGCTTGGGTAACTTGGTCACCCAGAATAAAAACAGGTTTACTGAAAGTGTAGATTGATCTTGACCCTAGTCATTTCTTAGCAGATTTATAGACACTGAAAATACACCAAGGACCGAATACAGTATACCTTAAGCTGAAGGAATGATGCTCATGATTGTTCCATCGTGAGTTTCTTCCCGTAACTAGAAACCAAGTTACGATAGGGCATTTTAATAAAATAGTAGGTACAACAGGTACCAGCTAAGCTTATTAGCAGCTAATTCCCGGCAGAAATTTCCCAAATGGCCTATGGCTAATACGTGTTATTCGCATTATCCACGATTGGCAAATTAGCCAAATTTTCGTACGTGCAAAAGCGCACTTGAAGCGCGTGTATTATTTCGGATTGGACACGTGCGATATGCAAATATTTGCCTTGTCGACAGATACTGAAATAAGGCCGTTTGGCTTCAATGGGAAAATGTTTTTTTTTATCAAACTGACCCCGGCGAACGAGGGTTCTAGCTTGCTTCTCTTTGTTCCTGCAATTATTTGGCCAATGACGGGATTTGTGGTGCCAATAAATTGTAATCGTCTAATTGTGCAGATAACAGCGTTGAGGTTTTTTATTGCTTATTTCATTATAACATTTTTTTATTACTTTGAATTGATATTATTAAACCATTAGATGAATTAATAATATACTAGAATATTTTAAATAATACGTAGGTAATCGAATAAAAGCTATTAAAATAGCGAATTTTCGCTCATTTTCAAAGATTTTGAATTTATTATATTCGAGGTTATGTCAACTACAGTAGAACCTCGATTATCCGGACTAATTGGAGATGAAGGTAGTCCGGATAAGGACAAATCCGAATAATCGAAAAAAATCATAATTGATAGGAAAACACAAGTATATATTAAGTATGAATATTTTTTTGTATTTAGTTTTATAAAATAATAGCTTTAATATTAAATTATTTTTTATAAAAAACATCAATTATCGATGTTTGCCTAAAACTAGATTTTTCTTTTGAAGCTGCCAAATCGCGAATTCTTTTAAGACATATAACTTGTCCTGAATCACACTCTTCTTGACTCTCAAACCACTTCATGGCGACATCTAAAACACTGAAAAGCTTCAGAATGTGTTGGACCAATATCTCTACACTCGCAAATCTCTTCTTCGTCTTCTTCGTCATGTTCCTCTGAAGCAGATATTTCTTTAATTATTTCTTCATCATTCCAAATTTGTAATCCAGGATCGTTTGCATAGCAATTTAACCACTCGGTTATATCTTCTTCGTCGCAAGCAGCACATATTGAAATTTGAGCTATTGCTTCCGCGATGTCTCCTACATCACTTTTTACCGCGTTAGTGGAACTTACTGATAGTCTTTTCAAAATTTTGTTCCATGATTTTTTCAAAGTTGACACATCTAAAGAATTCCAGCTATCTGCTGTCATATATCAACAATCTTTTAAATTTATTTTCTTGTGGAAGCTGATAACTGATTCATTATTATTTTTGTCTGCTAGCAATAATCGCCGAAGCATCTGTTTTCTATATAAGCGTTTGAATGTTTCTATTACACCCTGATCCATCGGTTGTATTACAGATGTGACATTTGGTGGAAGAAATTTTACCGTAAACATTTCATCGATTTGGTTTAAACATTCAATAGATGGGTGGGGCGGTGCATTGTCTAGTAATAATAACGTTTTTCGTCTTTTATCTATGGAGGTTTGATGTTTTTTCACTTCTGGAATAAACTGTTTTTCATACCATCGTTTAAAAATTTTACCATTAATCCAGGCTTTTTTCTGATGATGATATTTTTAAAGCATCTAGGGTTCTTTCATTTCCCAATGACAGTGGAAGTCTATGTCTGCCTGTTGCATTGGCAACACCATTATGGTGACACGTTCTTTACTAATTTTGTACCCTAGTGCAGTATTTTCACGTCTTGATGCTAAAGATTTATAAGGTAGTTTCTTCCAATACAAGCCGGTATCGTCAGCATTATAAATGAATTCTTCTTCGTATCCTTCCCTCTCCACAAAAATGGTCAATGTGTCAATGAAAGTGTTTGCTGAAGGTATGGCGGCAGAAAGCTTTTCCCTGTGAATTTCAAGTTCCCTGATACCATGCCGTCCTTTAAATCTTTCAAGCCAGCCCGAGCTTGCTTTAAATGTGGAATCTCCATTCAATTTTGTATTAAAAAATATTTCCTTTTCACACAATAATGGACCACATATTGGCTGTCCAGATGATCGTCTTTGTATGAAACATATAAAAATACACTTTTCAACTTCTTCATTTCCTGATTTTTTCATAACTTTACGCTCTGAGGTTCCATCTTCTGACATTAGACCATTAGTAAACTTTAGTAGTAGACTTATATTTTACACGGGACTTGTTGAAACTTGAACAAATATAATAAAACATAAAACGCATTCAAAGACGTACGTAAACAGCAGATGTCAAAATCAGCCTGTCCGTACATAAAAAAACTAATTCGTATTTTTTTTTTGTTTATTTTGACTAATCCGGATAATCGAGGTTCTACTGTATATGTTTGTTACTCTTACCAATAATCAGGATTAAATTATTTTTAACAATTAATATACAATTGCGTCATAATTTCCTAACATCGGCGTTAGGGTTTGAGAGCCGACCTCAAGTAGACGGACATAACAAATGAATTAATGTTTTAAATGGAAAATCTATCAATAGATATTAATGCATATTGGGCTAGTTCAGGAGTCGGTAAAGTGCGGCTCCGGAGCCGCATGCGGCTCTTTGGCCCTTTAATTGCGGCTCTGGTACACGGGCAAATAGACGGGACCAAGAGTATAACCGGCTTAAGAAAGAGGTTTGTTGCTATTTTGAAAGAAAAAAATAATCGCAAGATACTTTCTTACCATTGCATCATTCATTAAGAAACGCTTTGTGCGCAAACTTTTCCAGAAGAAACTTGTGAAGTTATGGAATTGGTGATTACGACTATCAACTCCATTTTAGCTAAAGCTCTTAATCATCGCCAACTTAAAGAATTTTTAGTTGAAATGGAGAATGAGTACGATGATCTTCTGCTTCATAACAAGGCACGTTAGTCATTTTAAAACGTTTCGAATCCCTATTACCAGAAATCAAAGCATTTATTCTTGAGACGGGTGTTCACTATCCAGAACTAACAGACGATCAGTGGACCCAAAACTTTTATTTCATGGTAGACGTTACGTCTTTATCTAAATCGGCTTAATCATAAACTACAAGGGAAAGGAAACTTTTTTTCGATGATATAAGAAGAAGTCATTTTATTCGAAAATAAATTATCCCTCTTTGCTCAAGATTTTGAAAGGGAAACATTGTTTCACTTCTCGAGCTGGCTGAAGCATCGCCAAGAAAATAATTCATCAATTGACAAACACTATTTCAAAACAACCATTTAAAATATGAGATATTTAAAGCATTTCTCAGCAGGAGTGACCTTAGCATTAGTTAAACAGCCTCTTAATGCTACGATAACAGATTTAAAATCTTCTCCTTTTGGCATTGACATTGGTAACTTTGAAATATAATTGTTGGACTTAAAAAACAAGGAAATATAGAGCTCTAAATTTGAAGTCTTTGTGTTGATTTGGAAATATTGGAGAAGAAGAAATGTGAGCTTAATTCACAACACAAGTGATCTGCTTTGAAAGACCTGGAGAAGGAAGACATGACATTTGCTGTTCATTCCCTTTTCGGTTCTACATATTCATGCGAACAATCATTTTCAAACATGAACATTATAAAGAGTAAACTGACAAGTCGTATTATTGATGAGAACCCCAGAATCGGGCTTAAAATTAAGTATAACAAAATACAAACCTGACCTAAACTTCTCATCTCGAAGGAGATGCAAGGACATTGCTCACATTAAGTGTTTATCAGTCATTGTTATAATTTAAATTTAAAGATTTCTTAATTACTTTATTTTATTTTATTTTATTTTAAAGACAATGCGTGATTGGGATTACAGAATAACCCAGGTCGCCAATCACGCATAAAAACATAAATAGAATAGTGAGAAAAAAAGAACAAAATACATAATTTAAGATATAATAGAACAAAAAAAAAATAAAAAAAAAGTAAAAAATATTGAAATAAAGAAAATAATGTGTAAATAAAGATAAAAAGTACTATATGTTAAAAAGGAAAAAGAATAAAAACCGTCATTAGTTGGTCCGTTATATGAAATTATAAAACTTGTCACAAAAGATCAACGAAATGGCGATATTCTTGACTTCAAATAAACTTACCATATCTGGCCAAGTGGTTAAGAGAGGATAGCTCTGGTTACCGGAGAGAGTCCCTTGGAGCACCTGTCCCCGCATTCGTCTGCAGGGCAACTCGCACAGTACAAGGGGGTTATGTACTGCGCCAACCAACAGCTTGAAGAAGTGCTTTGCCAAGTAAATCGACCTTCTTTTTTCGAGGGATACATACCCCAGGCAGCCCTGTACCCATGCACTGGGGTACTTAATATTTTTTATCAAAGAACAAAAGTACGAAATCAAGTTTTATTCAGTGTACCCGTAATTTAAGTAAAATCAAGTGCTAAAATTATAATAAAGGTTTGTTAAATTAACAGATTTGGCTCCCAAATTTTATTTTAATCGTTGTAATGTACATTATTTGGCTCTTTAGCTAATAAGTTTGCCGACCCCTGGGCTAGTTGGTTAACGTAACGCTAGACGCACAAACGTGAATGTTCTAAAATAAATGGGGAACGATAAAGATGACCGACTTCTATCATATGTCTCAAAAGGATTCTTCGATACTTCGGACATTTCGCTAGAAAAAACGATAGCCTGGAAAAGCTCATCACGCTTGGAAATGTACAGGAACGCAGGAGAAGGGGCAGGGCGCCTACCCGCTCGAGCAACCGAGTGAAGACCGCCACAGGCTCCACCGCTGTGGAGCGAGATGCGGAATGCAGAGAATTCTTGTGAGTCAAAATCAAGAAGATTCGGAAAAAGGAACGATCCACAGACATGAGGGTGCCGACTTAAAAAAGAAGTCAAAGTAATAATAAAATAACGCAATTTATTAGCTTTAATGTAAATACGACGTAGAGTTGAATCAACATTATAAAGTGAGAAAATTCAAGAATTGAGTATCATAAAGTCGTAAACACAGACACACACACACATAAACGCAACCAAATACAAGAAAAAGCAGATAAGTGGAGACAGTAGCGTGTATTTGGTCCGTTTGTCAATCATCCGAATCCCATTGTTTGTCTGCGGTTTATGCAAGATTAGGCGTCGAGGCGTCATCTCCCGAGTGCATGCAATATATTCTACGCTTGTATCTATATTTGCACGAACTATGGTAATGTATGGCTGTATTGTATGGTCGGATAATAAACTAAAAATATTCGTCACCGGTTATGTAGGCAATTATGATAACCGGCGTAAATCGTTTCACCATTTGGAAATTTTGCACAGATGGTGGCTGAAGAGATTTTCACGCTCGAAACATGATAATGGTTTCTTTTTCCTCAAATTTATAAATAACGTGTGCGATGTTGCTGAGTGAATTTTTTTCATTGATGCAAAAAAAGGGGGTTAGTATGCTCGAGATCTGTATAAAATAATAGCCGAAACAAATGAATATCAACATACCGCCATTTTGTTTGCTATTCAATTTTATTATGAATTATAGTAAATTCATATATTTCACGAATTTCGCTAAATATTAAATTTATCTTAAAGATATATTTAAATAATTTATAGACTATTACAAAATTATTGAGGTTAACAAAAGAATTTTGAAACATTACTGCAATCTTTACATTCATTACGTGATATTTACGATTTTATGACATATGTAATCGAAGAATAATTCTGTTTTAAAATTATTATTCTTGTATTGTTATGTGTTAATTTTATTTTTGGTGTTGCCCCATCGTTAATGATTCTTAATTATAAATAAATCAGTATTTACAATTAGCCTCAGGGTTTCACATTATAAATAGTTTGGCATCAATGCTAATACATCATTCTTTTATTTAAAATGTTGTCATAATATTTTATTCAATACTATCGTTATAATTAATTTTTTGCTTGTTAAAAAAAACTACTTTTTTAATAAAAACTCACCCAATCGATTTGAGAATTTGTTAGACGACCACTGCTTTGAAGTACTTAACAACACCTCTCGAACAACTCAGTCGGGTTAAGGAAGACAGAAACAGCAAGAAACGCTGTTTTCTGAAAAGCCTGAGCGGGGCGCAAGGCACCACTCTGGCAAAAGTGAGCTCTACTTAAGCGATGGGCCACTTTTATAGTGACCTGGCTTCCATTATCTGATGATGCCGATCTATCGCTCGACATGCATCAAGATCATGATCAATTAAAATGCTCCAAAGGAGATTGATCCAATTTTCTAGCAGCAGAATCCTTGCTTCTCTAGGATCAATAGGAAATATATAAATATCCAGAGATCACGTTTAACAACCGGTTAGACACGTTATCTGAAGCAGTGACCGTTCATGTAATAAATTACGCTTATGACATATTCATAATATGCATTAAATATTATTGATTCATAGAATATATGTTTTATGGATCTTTAAAAAATATTCCAAATACGAGTACTCACAGCTGAGAATGTGTATTAATTTAAAACGCATTTTATCCACATTTCACTACATTAAAATCTTGGATTTAAAGCGTACAACAATCACTTTTAGGTTAAGGCCGTCTGGTCATATTGGACAACAATTCTAAATGATACATCGAATTTGTGCGCAAAAATATTGTTGTATACTCCATAATTTTGTGAAAATAGTCAATGTCAATAAAAACGTTTTGTGAAATTAAATCGCAAAATTTCAATCACCAGAAGATTGTGAAATTCTTTGAGTCACGCTTTTGCGATCGACTTGCTTCTCGGTATCGGCCAATTAGCACTTGGGTGATGAGTCAATCGAAAACTGTCCACAAAATTGATTATTGTAGACACTAACTGTGTTACAAATTACAATAAATATGAATATATATATTTTATAGTTGAATTGTCTGTGTCAAAATTAATATAGACACATTTTTTTAATAATCAAACAATATGCACATTCATTCATGCAATACTATTATAGTATCTAAAACCAAGATAACCGATTAAAGAATTAATTTGAATTATTGTTGCATTAATAAATTTAATTTAAACCTCTGAAATGAAATTAAACTAGCATCATGCAATTTATCTATTTAATTTATACCACAAGTTTGATGCAATCGTCCCTGAAATTTAGGCTTTTCCATCTTTATACGAGCATACACCCACTAAATAATAATATTTATTTTTTATTCATTATTTAAAATAATATTATTTTTTATTTTTTAAATAAGCCGTTGAAAAAACATGAAATCTGAACCAAAATATTAATTTTTAATAATTTAAAGTCATATCTTTTGGCACTATATCTGAAGATATTTAAGTTCATAATTTGGATGGCGGAGGAGGTCGGTGATGGAAGGAAGTTCCGTAGTTTTCTTTTCATTTTTTTTGGGAGGTAAATTGGTGAAGATTAATTTTAGCAGGGCTGTGGAGTCGTTAAAAAAAACACGACTCCGACTCCGACTTCGACTCAAAAAAGTTCAATTTTATCAGGTTGTTTTCCTACCTCTGCATATAGTCAATTCTGTCATGTTATAGTCATAAAAATAAAACAAGATCAAACTTTAATTATTTGCGTTTATTCTTAAAAATAGCATTGATTCTATTAAATTCACATTCATAGAAGCCTCAACCGGAATTATAGTTTTAAGATGGAAAATAACCGCTCTTACTTGGATACTTAACGATCAATGCTGAATCTTTACGATTTCTAGATAAATTGGGCCAGGATTGCCGCTCTAACACGGTTAGTGAAGTTATAAATCAATTTTTCCATTATTTCAACAATGCATCATATAAAAATTCGTTAAATTTTAAATTTTGAAATAGAGTCCTCTTGATCTATATTGGGACTGGATTCAAACGAGGATTTAGTTTCTCTGTTCATTGAGATATTTTCTAAAATCCCTCTAGATTCAGCGTGTCGGATGAAGATGAGGGATGCGTACGTTGCCTGTTTTCGTCTCTCTTCTTCTAGTCGAAGGCCTTCGCTATGAACGGCTAATTCAAGCAGAGCGTTTTTATTCTATTTATTTGTTCTTCCGATAAATACGGATCGGAACTAAGGGTCAATATAGATCCCAGCCAACAGAATATCAGTTGTCCAGCAAATGTTTTTCTTACATAGCATGGTATATTTTGATTCCACCAGCAAGAGTATTATTTAGAATTTTCATTCACACCATATTATAATGAATACATACATCTATTATACACTCATTATAAAAAAAATGTATTTTAAATTTTGTAACTAGCATGGAGTCGGAGCTCGCCTTTGCCTTTACGACTCCGACTCCGACTCCGGCCCAAACACCGCGACTCCGCGACTCCGACTCCGCCTCCGACTCCGACTCCGACTCCACAGCCCTAGATTTTAGATTGGGTGAAATCTTGGTGAATGGTCCGAATTACATTGGGAGATTTTAGTGTTTTAGTGATTTACACCTTGGCCTCGTATAACACAGTTTTATACAACACGGCTGATGAATTGTGGCATATTTTTGTACCACAAATCCCCCTTAAATGACAGGATTTAAAAAAACTGTCTATCAGTAAGAAAAATACTGCGCGTACACGCACATTAATAATAGAATAGTTGGAAAGGGGTCTAATGATATGGATAGAAGACTACAATGACAAAAATAAAACTATAGACAGATACATTATTCAAAAGAGAGCACTAAAAATTTATTATAATTTGAAAAGAACTAAACAATCGTCATGCGAAGATCAATAATTTCACAATTTTGCTGCTAGTAGAGGTATGGTTTGAAAATTTTAAGAAACGATTCTCACTTCATAATTTGAGTAGAAATTGCGTCGGCTAACATAGAATCTGCCAGAAAATTGATATTATATATATTATTATTATCACCGAAATTATAAAAAAATAAGGACTGGACCAGATATTCGATGCAGATGAAACGGGATTGTATTGGAAAAAAGATGCCCCGTCGAACCTACATACCAAAAAGCGAAAAATATGCGAAGGGATTCAAGGTGGCGAAAGAAAGAATATCTTTACTCTTATCTCCTAATTCTTCCGGAGATTTCATAATGAATCCTTTACTTATTTGTTACCCCTTGTGTGATTTGCCCGAATACAATTCGGGTAGGTATTTTTCTGACACAGTGATTTGCCCAAACTGGATTAGGGCACATCGTACACGAAACTTTTTATAGTGATTTAATAGTGACTCCAGCTCGGGTCATTCCTCCACCAGTCTAGAACGCATCGCGCGCGTTGAGTGACACGTGTCGTAATTTGATCTTTCGAGAACAGTTACCCACTTTTTTCCAAGAGGTTGACCGCAGAAGTGGTTAAATCCCCGGGCACTGAAAGGATGTGACAAAGAGCAAATAAAAAAGGTTGGACCTTGGATAAATTATTTTAATTATTGTAGTTTATTAAAAAAACTAAAAAATTTAGTTTTTCTAAGAATTGTGACTTTCGAAGAGATCCCTAGATATTTCGTTCCACTGTGTTATTACATACTTTTTTTTTAATTTGGAATTTGGAAAGGCCAAGTCATTATTAAAGCGAATAGAGATGATGGCTGAACAGGAGAAAAGTTATTATTATTCAATTTAACAAAAGCATTAGATATATTCTAGTAGTATTCTATTAAACAACGAAGTAGTTCGATGATGTCTTATTTCTTAATTTTCGCAGTGAGTATAGGAATTTTCTTTAACCCTTTCTGGACAGATAAAGTTTCCTCCATGGTTCAGGCTTCATGTTCTTTATGATACTTTATCCTTGTTCTGAGGTGAGTTCCTTTTGATGTTTATCCTCCGATTCTTAATATTTTCACTATTAATCTCCAAACTCTTTTTTACTAGAAAGCTATCTAGAGATATTTGTTTTAGCCGACTCTTTAAAATTTGGTGAAAATGTGACACAGCGTTATCATTGAATATGTTTGTAGCACGCATAGCCACCTCCTTATTAGGATGATGCTTCTCAATGTACGATGAAACAGTTTCCCATGCTTTCAGCATTTCTCTATTGCGTCAGAAGATTGTTTCTCTGCTACTTCCTCTTCCTCCAAACTCTCCTTCATAACTTCTTGCTGTGAAATACCACAAGTGCGTCATACGTTTGTGACTTCCCCTTTCTGCGTCACTCATTATGCGAAATGTCCCTCGTTAAGGGAGCAATTTTTAAACTTTTTTTTGCTCGTTATGGGAATTACTCGTTATGGGAGGTGCTCGTTAAGAGAGGATCCACTGTATTTATACAGAAAAACTCACATTTAGAACAGATTTTATATACAGTTCCACCAATCACTGCACTATATATTCCTTTGAAAACCATGCCCATGGTCCTCCATAAAGGGAATCATGCACGTGGTCACTTTCCTCAAAAATGAGGTAAAGTGGATTAATAGTATATTTAAAAATATAATAATAATATGTAATCGCTCTACGACTTAAAAAAATACCTGTCAGGATTAAAAAACTAGTTTTTGGTGGTAGATATTTTATGCGAATGAAGCTCAATCAATATATCGTTAAGACTAGGAAGGTTGAGCAGGAACGTTGCCCAAAACTAAGAGAACCTTTAAAAGCAAATTGTGGTTTTCTAAATGGCATCAAACATTCCGTGAAACCACTCCAGGAGAAAATGTATTGAAACTCACTCATCTATTTTTTTAAACAGTTGAGTATATTGATTCTTTCATTTTTCAGCATAAACTTTTCATTTGACGTCTTTGGAAGATATTTTTCATTTTTTAAAGCTGACAGACATGCCATAATTTCCAAAATGAGCATTTTTAGTCGCAAAAACGTGACGAATATACACGTAAACTAATTTACATTATACGAATAATATTTTACTTAGCATTTATTATTGATAGTGACATATGTATGACGTTTTTTTTTCATACGTACATACAACGTTTATTTATGCCAATTTTTTTATTATAATATATTTTTTATTTCAGTATGAGATAATTTTTCGACAGGTAATCAGATAAGGGAAATAAAAGTGGTTAAATCTCTTATAAATATTGACCAATTTACAAACAAACGTATGGAGCAAAATTATTACTTCCTGATGTTTTGACACACCACTCATTTGACGTTTAATAAATAAATAATATTCATATAAAATAATTAGCTTTTTAATACAACAAAAAAATAACAAACAGTTTTGACGTTTTATATTATTGTTTAAACTCGCATGTTTGGTTATTCGTACTTTATTGTTTGTGATTTACGACTCAATAAAATAAGATACTGTGTGCTCAGCCAAATATAAAACTACACTTCAATATAAAGTGTTTGTTGAACTTTATGATGAAGGCTGTACGTGTATATTTTTTTATAATTAGGATTAAAACGTATGCTCGTAGAGACGTGGCAGTTACGCAAATGTGATAATGGCAGCGTTATCGTATTGATCACTGAAAAGTATACATCATCATTAAACAAACAATGCATATTTTTAGAATTCAGATAGAATTATAAACTTTAGCATCATACTCGTTTAGATATGTCGACTAAGGGCTTAACTAAAGTCTATTTTTACTCACCTGTTCATATCTAAACTGCGCTGATGGTAATTTTTCACGCGGAATCGACGATCCGGCGATTTCATGGATTCACTAGATTCGATTTTTTTATGTGGAAATTGTAAACATTCTAATATGATATCCTCCAGAGCTTTCGAAATTTTTTTCCAGTTTTCAAAATGAATGAATAATACCGAATTTTGTATTTGTTTTAATAAATAATGTGTATATAAGTGTAAATATGGCACAACACGTTTGATATGATTTACTCACTAGCACTGCCGGATCAGACCACGTCAATAAAAAAGGATTGCTTACATACATTCACCTATTGTGATTTGTGATTTGAGTCGCAGACACGGATTTAGAACGAAAATATATATAAACATATTAAATATAATAAATATAGAACGTCTCGGTTTAACCAAAAGTTGTAGACTTTTTGAATATTGGACTATGTATGACAATTTGTAATTTTTGTCGGAGGAGGCCCCCCTACGAATTGTCTTCCGATTCCTGAATATGGAAAACTAACGTTTGCAAACATTGAAGAGATAAAGACAGAAATTTCGCTAATTTGTTTTATCACTACTCCTAAAATAAGCCCGTAAATGATTTTCGTAAGTCTTACCCCTAAAATCTCAACCCCAAGTTTTTGATTTTTCACGAATAACTCTTATAACACTCAAGGACCCGGTCCCGCGTTAGTGCGGAAATTTTCCGTAAACGGTAAACACCCGCTCCCGCACTAACGCGGGTTCACACGAAAAGTGCTATCTAATGCGCTATAAAAGGCTTTCTTTAGAAGTTTTACGACTGGATACAGTTTCATTCATTGCTCTGCATGCCCTTTGTAAAATATATCATATGTATTTATTTATGGTTGAAAACTGTCCTTGAAATAATAGATTAATTGGATCGAAAATTTCAGTACTTTCACATCGACTGAAACGAATTTAGGTTTTTGTTTATCCATTCAACAAAATAACTTTTTTGGAATATTTATGTGGCACAACCCGTCACATCCTATATTACAAAGCTAAAATTACCTACATACTACATAAAGATATCTCTTTGTTTTTTATCGTCTAAAATACAATAAATCATCATTTTCACAGCTCGAAATTTTATTTCTTATCTAAATATTCTAATAATCTAATATAAGTATACTATACGTATAATACTTCTTTTTTGACCAAATTATCTCCAATAGGAAAAAAGTTATTAAGCATTTTTTATAGAGCCGCGCAAAATCGCAAGATTGATAAAAAGATGCGGGTTTAGGTGTAAGTTTCGAGTGTTAATATAAATCCTACCTGTCACAAGCTTTTTGTATTTGTCAAAAAAATCTAACGAATAAATATTATAAATAATCATTGTTATTTGCATTAACAATATTTGCTGCTGTTGCCACGGGCCGAAGTTTTTTCTCGCTCGCAAGCGGTACGGTGTGCCGAGTGCGAGTGAAATGTACTAGTGATACGTGCGGCGAGAGCTCAGTCTGTAGCTAGACATCGCTGAGAGCGTTGTCATTTACGCATCATATTGATAATAAATAAAATACAAAATATCGATCAAATTATGAAGCAATTCATGAATAACTATTTTTATTCTTAGAATAATCCTTTTTTTTTTTAAATGTCGAGATATTGATGAAGAATTGAAATGTCTATATAAAATTCGTCAAAGGAGCGAGTCTTACTCGTGACGTGAGAGCTCTCCTTTTGTGTCCAAAATGCGATTAGTAATCACAGATCTATCAGATAAAAACACAACAATGGAATAATGCGATACAGAAGTCGGCAACCTGTTTCACTAGGCCAGCACATTTCGGAAATACAAGAGTTCGGTGGGCCCCATGGGATGAGAGGAGAAGGGGGGTAATCCGTAAATGTTAAAAACATGAAAGTATTAAGGCAACATCATTTTTTAAAACATGAATTTTAATTAAATATATTATAAAATAATCTTTAATAATCTGTGGCCTACTTTATGATTATAAATATTAATTATTTTTATGATTTTATATTAATTTAATACGATGTCAATTTTTATATTAATAATCTGCAATCCTAAGTCATCCTTATTGGAAATATCTAAATATGATTTTATTAATCACATCGTTTTCTGTTTGAAAGAATTAATAAAATAAGAACGTGGAGACCTCTCAGGGCAAGAATCTTATGCCATTTGTATGTTCCAGCTGGAAGATACTGAAATTATTTAACTTGCATTTGCATTCAGTTTGATGGCATAGAGCTTTCAAAAAGTTCTATTCTACGGAAATATAAGCTTTTTTTATTTATTTATTTGGCGATGGATGAATGGGATTACAGTAAATTCTTAAGCTGGTTAAGTAGCTCACACATATAAAGGTTCGATAAAGGTGATGGGTTGTAAAACGTCCACTAAAAAATCATAGAATTCATAGATTCCGACGAACCGAAGTTTAACTATTCTATTATTATCTCGGTTTGCAAATTTGGCTAAGGAAATTGAGGAAACTTTTTTTTTTATATTAATATATGTGTCAATTGATTATATAATACATTATGTATATGAAAATATAAATTTAATTTATATTTAGTGTTACGCTGCGCGGTGTAGAACATCAGCGTCGTGTATTGGATGGAATGCGGGGCGGCAGCGGGGTGGGGGGGTGGTTCTAGTTGCTAAGCGCTGTGTTGCACTATGACTTGGAGCAGTCCAGGGCCTTCCATACTGAGTCACTTTTGAAATATTCTTTTTTTAATTTTTAATCTTCCGCAGCACCCCTAAATAATTTAATCACGAAACGCCACTGCTTACTTTAGATTGTTGCCTATATATAGACCTGTATATTGATTAAGAGATTAATATAAAAATATAAAACAAGAACCAATCACTATATAATTTTATTTTATTTTGCTATTTTATTTTAAAATTTTAATGCATTGATTGGCATTACAGAATAACCCAGGTCATGAAATCGCATAAAACACAAATAGAATAGTCAGAAAAAAACAAATACATAATTTAAGATATAAAATAACAACAAAATAAAAAAGTAAAAAATATTGAAATAAAGAAAATAATGTGTAAATAAAGATAAAAAGTACTATATGTTAAAAAGGAAAAAAAACAAAAACCGTCATTAGTTGGTCCGTTATATGAAATTATAAAATCTCATACAAAAGATCAACGAGTGGTTAAGTAGAGTGATAGCTCTGGTTACCGGAGAGTCCTTGAGAGCACCTGTCCTCGCATTTGGCGGAAGAAAAAGCACACGCGAACGAGCTCGATGGTAGTGAGGTGGCGCCCATAAGGGCAACTCGCACAGTACAAAGGGGTTATGTACTGCGCCAACCAACAGCTTGAAGAAGTGCTTTGCCAAATAAATCGACCTTCATTTTTCGAGGATACATACCCCAGGCAGCCCTGTACCCATGCACTGGGGTATAAACTTGGGTAGAATCCAAGCTCCCTCATGTAGAGATACCTAAGAAATTTCTTCTGTATCTTCTCTAATCTGAGGGAATTTGAGGCGTCATAAGGCGCCCATATAATGGAACCTGATTCGAGCAAGCTCCGAACCAATACATCGTATAGCACTCGTATGACTATGGTGCTACGTATGTGATGAGAATTTCTCAAGACGAAGCCCAACATTCTTGATGATCTCAAACACACGTCCGATACATGTAAAATAATGGAATAGATAAATTAGAATATACATTTAATTTCTATAAGTTTATAAAAAAAATATTCATCAATATTAATTTTCTCTTACATGACGTTTCTATAGTGCTCATAATATTTGTAGTATGGCGTTAAGTTCTTTAGCAATTCTATTTTTATCCATTTATTAACCTCGTTATTTTATGTTTTTCTCATCTTCGGGAATAGAAAGAAGCCTCAGAAGGCCATGTCCTACGAATACGGAGGCTGAGCGATCATAGCAGTGTTATTTTGGTTAAAAATTATTTCCACATTTTCTATTTTTTTCACATGTAAAGATCATCGAGCACACCAAAACACATGAAACCTTTGCAACATCCGTAAATGTCAAAATACGACAAGTATAACTGTACAAACACAACAAAAAAATGTGTATATAATATACCCCATATCTCTTTTTTTTTATCAAATCTTGTATATTGCATATTAATCACATATTTTCTATATGAGTAAAAGATACACTTAAATATCAATATATTAAAGATAATTTCGATACGAAAATATGGGGAAATTGTAATAATTCTGCATATATGTTTTGTTTTCCATAGTTCATATCAATCAGATTAATTAAATAAATATTTTTCCCAAAACATATATTTTGGTAAATGTTTTCATAATCTAACACATATAAACACTTATAAGCGCAACTCAAATTTGCACACATTCTATTTTGTATCACATATACGCAGAGTTATATCTAATATATGTACGTTTTCCATCATTCAAAGTATTTATGAATCAATTTTTAAAAACAATATAGTTTAAGGAAGTAAAGGTTCCTAATTAAATTAAACGTTCATTCATTTGTTTTGCACAGCAAAAATATATAAATACTTTAATCAATTAGAACTTTTAATGGGTAAATACAATTTCAATAAATATACACATGTATGTAAACAGCCGTGATTGATTTATTGTATGTGATCTAATATTGCTGTTCAATTTAATCTTAAATGTGATAATTATATTATATGCGTCAAATTTGAATATGAAACGGATATGGGTTTCGCAGGCGTGCCAACTGTGATTTGTTTCATCGGTGATTGATCGGTGACGTTGAATAAATTAAAATTGATGTAATAATTTATTATAAAAATGATTATGCTCCAATCCTGGCTCTTTATTTAAATGTCCTGTATGATTCTTGTGAGGGGCCGGCAACTTAAGAGGATCACGTTTAAATTACTGTCAAGCACCAATCATCCTATTCCGGCGCTGCCATGGGAGTAACAACTCATTCACTTTCTTGCGACAACAATCTTCCCAACATCTTGATTAATTGATATAATTTACAATATGTTGTCTGATTCTATACAGCAAAACGCGAAAAATGAAATATTCCACAATACATCAAAGCCTTATGCCCCGCAATTTAGATACCTCAATTTGGAAACTCGATGTGTTACAGAAAAATATAACGAAATTTAAAACAAATCATAAGACAAAAATTAGGATGAGTAGAAAAAAATGATGGTATTTCTTGTGTTTATTTTAAATTTTGTAGGGCCCCTCAAATATGAGTTGCCCCGGGCCTCAAAATTTCCATGAAATCATTAGCAGAATAATAATTTAAAATAAAATACTTTTAAAAGAAATTTAAATATATTTTTAGATAAATCCAATGCCATCTACCGACGTTCTTTGATACACATTAGTGTGAAATATTACATAAAAACATGTTTTGCGCCATTGAATATTGATATGTAACAAGGTGCAAAATTTAATTTAATATTTAACATATTTAATAATTTGTGTAAAAATATAATATTCGTTCTTTTTATTTAAAACCGTGTAAATAAAACAATTTATAAAAAAGCGTATATAACTTTTTAAATGTTTGAACAACCAACGTTTTTAATTTTGTTTTTTTTATAATATTAATTAATTTCGTGATTTTTTAATGTATAGCTGTAAATTACTGGGTTTTATACAATGTTTCATAAAATATTTTTATAAAACTGTTTAATAGAATTTTTAGATTATATTATACGCAATATTGCAGATTAATTGAGAGGGATCTGTATTTATTTGAGTAATATGAAATATGTTAATTAAATATTTATTGAAATAATCTTTAACAGGTTTATTGAAAAATACCGTGTTAAACGAAAGGAATCTGAATTATTTTAAATGTTGGGTGGTTTTCTAATTTTATTTAGGTAATTACGAAATATGTTTTCGTCGTGGGCATTGTCCGATGACAAAGAGGGTCCCTGAGGTTGGCAGCAGTGTTGGCCTGCAGTGGCGCGTCGGCCAGGCGCAGCTCGGCCTATGGGCGCCGCGTGACAGCCAGGATGGAGTCCGAGGACGAGGCCATGGAGGACGTGGACTCGGGCAACGAGTCGAGCGGCGACGAGGTGGACTTCGCCATGGACGTGGAGGCCGCGGCGCTGCGCGAGCGGACAGGGGACGCGGACGACTTCCCGCACGAGGTGCTGTCCACGGACCAGGTCGTGCAGCACATGGCCGACTCCATCGACGAGGTCAACGGCGTGCTCAAGGTTATGACCAACAATTACGGCACCCCCTGACAAAGTGATCAGTATGATAAGATAAAAAAATCAATCGTTTTATAGAATGCATTCTATATATATTTCTCAGTATGATGCATCTCGATATAAAAAACACTGCATTGTTTAAATTAACCGATGGCTGTAAAAATATCCCCTTTACCGTGCATTTATATCATCGCTAAAATCCATTTTCCGATTCTCGTCCACTTTGATATACGAATATTATACCGATTGAGAATAATATTGTTTATTAATGCAGCATACTTTTAAAAATACAATAAAATAATAATTCTAGTATTTGATGCGTCATTGATAAACTACTGATAGGTATAAAATAATTTTAGAGATTTGCATTTCGATGTAAAATTAGATTACATAATTTATAATCTTACAACGCTATCTCACATACGATTCTCTATCTTTCAGCTACCCGCGACCATAACTAGAATTCTTTTAAATCATTTCAAATGGGATAAGGAAAAGTTAATGGAAAGGTTTTATGACGGAAATCAAGAGGAATTATTTTCAGAAGCTCGTGTGATTAACCCATATAGAACTACTGTAATCAGTCCAATGGTTAGTGAGATACTTTCAATGCTATATAACGAATGATTGCATTAAATATATGCGTTATTATAATTAACTTTTCAGATTAAACCGCAATATCAAGCTCAACTAGGAAGAGAATATTGTGGAATTTGTTTTAATTACGAATCATCGAATGTGAGTTGAATTATGCGATAAGGGTGGGCCTCTCGTTGTGCTATATTTCAGGATGTGTGCAATAACGTGTTTGTAAACACGATCAATAATGAAGTCGTCAATTTTATTGTAATAAACAAAAAGTTTGTCCTTAATAATTATCTAAAACACAATCTTTTATCTATACCGTAATTAGGGGCCAGCCTGTATTTTTTTTTTTATTTAAATGGTACTACTTTCGGGATGGTTTTTAAATATTTTCTATGCACGAATATTTGATGGTTAAAAATAAGACTTTTTTTTATGCAACCGTCTGTAAGTATTGCTATTTAATTTTGCATAGTATTATGCACATATATTACAATTTATTTTATTATGCACATATGTTATTTTTATTATAGAAAATGACTGGATTAGAATGCAGCCATCGTTTTTGCACGACTTGTTGGAAAGAATATTTAAGTACTAAAATAATGCAAGAAGGCTTAGTAAGCTAATTATATTTGTTACAATATGTGATTACGTGTAATCATTGTTTTCTTAATTATTTTTTTTTCTTCAATTCAGGGTCAAACAATCGGTTGTGCCGCTCCTGAGTGCGATATTCTTGTGGACGATGCTAACGTTGTGAAATTAGTAGGAGATTCAAAAGTGAAACTCAAATATCAACATTTAATTACAAATAGTTTTGTCGAAGTATGATATTATTATTTTTTCAATATTGCCCGGAGAATATTTGTAATTAACGCATTGTTTGTTCCACAGTGCAATAGATTGCTGAGGTGGTGTCCTTCACCGGATTGTAATAATGTGGTGAAAGTCCAATATGTCGAGCCTCAGCCGGTCAAATGCAAATGCGAACACATATTTTGCTTTTCTTGCGGCGAGAATTGGCATGATCCTGTCAAGTGTCATTTGCTGAAAAAATGGATAAAGGTATCATTCGCTTTCTTGTTTTTATTCAATTTTATTATCGATACTATTAAGAACTCTGAAATTATGACAAATCTAGTGTAAGTAAATCAATATTAATCCATCCATCACGGCGGCTCGAAAACAACCACGTCGTCCGAAGGGGGTTATCTCAGATACCCCAAGCATTTCAAGATATTGATGAATTCCTCATCTTTTTTTTTAAATGGATTATTCAAAGAATGATGATGATGATTGCGTATGGCTTTTACTTTGCCATTCTTCGCATGCTCGTCCGTTGTTGGAGTTTCCTCCGCCATTTCGAAGCACGCCGAGAACAACGTGGATTGACTCGTAATCAGGTGCAGGTTGGGCAGTAGCCTTCGGGAGGCAGACCCTCTTTAGGGGCGTTAGGCCAACATTACCTCATAGCGATAGTCTAAGAAACAGCCACCTGAATTGAAGCATTGCTCCATCCAGTTTCCCTCGTTGCCGCTACGGCCTGGGATCTGTAAGGACGGAGCGAGTTTGTGGAAGCGGAAATGTGATGGGAAACGGCTCAAGGAGCTATCCCGGCATTTGCCTTTGAATGGCTAGGGAGCCGGGTCATAAAAATGGTTATTCACGATATGCTTCATAATTTGAATTTTTTAACTATTTATTATGATGCATAAATTGCGTCATTGCGCAAATTCAAATTGCGGCTCTCGGCGATGTCTCGCCGCAGGCTGAGCTCTTGCAGCACGTGTCACCGGCACTCGGCGAGTGACACGTGCTGCAATAGCAAATATTGTTTTTATTATATTTTTCTCAATTCCGCTTTAGACTTTTTTAGACAAATACAAAAAGTTTGTGACATGTAGTATTTATTTTAAAAGGATTATTCGAGAAAAATCAAAACTTGAGGTACCCTAAAATTCTTCATCCTTTGTTGCTACATTTTTAAAAATTAATAACACCGTTGCATAGCTATGGTGGAAGTTTCTTCATTAATTCACCTTTTAAAACAGTAAATCTTCAACCAAATCATTGTTTTCTCACTGGTATCTCAAATAGGGTCACTCCAAGGTCCCAATGGTAACATTTTTCTTATCTGAAGTCATTTTGTTTGTTATTTTTTTAAGTCTAGGGCCAAATTATCATCAATAGTCAAATCGATATTGCATATGTGAAAGAAAGTATTTGTAGTCATTTTCCGGGGACAGGACAGGACAGGCTGTCGCCTCGCAATTTTAAGGACCTCAACTTGGAAACTCGTATGTTAAATAAGGAAAGGCAGAGAAATTCGGGCGAGTAAAAAAATGAATAGTACTTATTTCAAATTTCGAAGGGCCTCTAAAATATTAGTAGCGCCGGGCTTCCCATTTTATCTGAATGGTCCTGATCATTTTAATGCCAGGTTAATTTCGTTGAATTCGTAGAGGCATGTCATCCATGATATTATTGTCTACGATGTAGTGCCTGCTATTTTCTATTGTGTTTGTGGTGAAGCAGTATAGGTTAGCTTTTCCATTAACACTATCGTGGCTGCATTTAATTACCAAAAACTTACGCTATTTAAAGTATTACTTCAAATAGATGTAGCATCAGCAGTTGCAGATATAAAAAATCATTCACCGTATTCATTGTTCAGTTTTGTATGCTAGATCACCGGCCGCAAACGTTCGATGCAATCATGATGCATATGTGGCACCATGCGGCCACAAATGGTCGAATTCGTGATGATGCCACATAGGCACCACCGGCCACGAAAGTGTTAATACATCATCTCACAGCTCAGAGTGGTTAATTAAAGCTATTTATGAGGACAGATTTATTGACTTAGCTCCTCTGAGGTATAGCATTCCTGCAGGTTTCAAAGAGAGCATGTGAGTCTCAAATGAGTCGAGATCATCTAAGAACAGATCCAAAAATAAACTTGATTAATACTTACGTGATAGTGGTCACATCAAGTCAGGGATGTGGGTATTTCGCACCTGGAGGGCACTATGCCAACCCCATCAGACTTGGGCTTCCTCCATACAACTAACTTCCAAGATCCAGCAGTGACACATCCGACTCAACCTTTAGTCAGGGTCGTGATGGTTACCATTGATAACCTAATATGTTCTAAAACGGGTCAGGTCGACAGCTGTGAGCCCAGTAATAGCTTTTTTAATTAGTAATTTGAGAAAAGATACCTTCAAAATGAATATTCCATTACAATTATATAAAGTTATTAGCTTAGTTTAGTGAGTTTAGTGGGTCATTCCGTACCTGGAATATATAGCCAATAACTGTCATTCTTTGGGTGTTCTGAGGAGCGGAGGTAATTCCAACAATGACAAGCACGTGATGAATGATAAAATAAAAGCCACACGAAATCATCATAGAGTAATTAATATCATTGCACATGATTTATGAAAGGCTGTTATTCAAAATATTATTTAAATTATTTTTAGAAATGTGACGACGATTCCGAAACATCAAATTGGATTGCGGCAAATACAAAGGAGTGTCCAAAGTGTAATGTTACAATAGAAAAAGACGGCGGATGTAATCACATGGTTTGCAAAAATCAGTCTTGCAAGACTGATTTTTGTTGGGTTTGTTTAGGTCCATGGGAACCTCACGGAAGCTCGTGGTATAATTGTAACAGGTCAGAATCGATTCCATTTCGTCGTCGATCGATGTAAGTTATATAAATTAATATTTTGTTATGATCAGGTATGACGAGGATGAGGCTAAAGCGGCCCGCGATGCACAAGAAAAATCAAGGAGTGCGCTTCAACGATACCTCTTTTATTGTAATCGCTATATGAATCATATGCAAAGTTTGCGGTTTGAATCAAAGCTTTATGCATCAGTTAAAGAAAAGATGGAGGAAATGCAACAGCATAATATGAGTTGGATCGAGGTATGTTATTATACTGGCTTCATTCGTTGTGATTTTAATTTTTGTCATGTACTTAGTAGGGAATGTTCGATGTTAATCACTTTACAACCGCGTTATCATCCATGATATCAAATTCCGTGTGATTACTGGTGATCGCAATCACTTGGCATTGTGTTAGCGCTCGATCATATTTCATATCTTCATAAAAAAAAAACAACGGTTACAGTTTAGTACACCACTGGCACACGCACAATGCCATCCCCTATTTCATTAATTGCTGTTAAATTAATTTTTAAAATTGTTTTGATGGTAGTAAGGTTTGGCCCATAAGGGCAAATCGTACAGTACAAGGGGGATATGTACTGCGCCAACCAACACCTTGAAAAAGTGCTTTGCCAAGTTGATCTTCTTTTCTCGAGAGTTACATACCCTAGGCAGCCCTGTACCCATGAGCTGGGGTATAAACTTCGGTAGTATCCAAACTCCCTCATGTAAAATTTCTTCTGTGTTTTCTCTAATCTGAGGGAATTCGAGGCGTCGTAAGGCGCCCATATAATGGAATCTGATTCGAGCAAGCTAGAAACCAATGTGTCGTGTAGCACTTGTATGATTAAGGTGCTATACAGTAAAACCCCCATTTACACCAGTCGGGACCGTGTAATTGCGGGAGTGAAGCCTTTGAAATTTTGTTTTTTGGTTTGGCTAGTTTTCCTGCCATTTGCTTTCAATTTTTAAAATCCTCTTTTATTTTATCACCCCGTTTCTAACCCTTAATCTACGTTTTCCTCTTATTATGTTTTTTATTAGTCCACTTTTTTGTTATTCTGTCGATTGGATCATTTTGCAATGCTACGGACGTATTGTTTTTTCCGCATCTATATGGTTGTTTACAGTTTAATTTGTATTTTCAGGTCCAGTTTTTAAAAAAGGCAGTCGATATTCTATGTCAATGCCGACAAACTCTCATGTATACATATGTGTTTGCTTTTTATCTAAAAAAGAATAACCAGTCGGTGATATTTGAAGATAATCAGCGTGATTTGGAGAGGGCAACAGAGACTCTTTCTGAATATTTAGAGAGAGATATAACGTCTGAGAATTTAGCTGATATTAAACAAAAAGTCCAGGATAAATATAGGTATGAATATTTTATTTTCGCTCTTGTAAAGGATAGGTAGACGCGTTAATATAAAAAGGATTTGTGACTCGTACCCGGTCGAGCCTTTACTCTCGCCAGTGATAGAAATGCAAACAGTTATATTGAACACATTCACAGACAGCGCTGTTAGGTTATAAAAGAATAGCGTGTGTGACACGTGCAGTCCCTAGTACCTTCTGCTTGGTGATTTCTGGCAGTGGCGGCACTATTGGCGGTCCGATGCCAAGAGTATCTGCAGAGGAGTACTCCTCGTATGATCATGGCGTGTGGCCGTGGCTTCAGTGACGATGTGGTCGGCTTATTCTGTGAAGCGATCACACTATATAAATGGCCATATCGACAAGAGGAGTGAGTCTCCAGGGTCGTCATGGTGATGTACGTGTGAAGGCACGTACTTAATGTGGCTTTATCTCCTGATAGGACGAAATGCAGGAGCGTGTTCATGCTGCAACTGCTGGGAGAAGAAGAGAGCAGGGAGGGACGCCATATGTTAATCAGGACGTAACACGGCATTGTGTGTTCTGACCTCTGCCGAACCGGGGAGACTGACTCACCGAACCCCTGGGGTTCAATCGAACCTAGGTTAAGAACCACTGCTCTAAACTAATTTCTAAACTCTGCCTAACAAGTGTCGAGATGTAAAATTAATAAAGAACAATATATTTGATTCTGCAATATGTTGATACATTTTTATAAATTTGTTAAGGCGGGCGTGACAGTAGTACCAAAAAGGTATCCCACCGCTACCACCAAAATGTTAAGGGGGCGCGACAGTAGTACCAAAAAGGTATCCCACCGCTGCCACCAAAATGTTAAAGAGAGCGACGGCTAGTATAAAAGGTATGCACGCTGCAAAATGTTAGGGGCGACAATGAAAAGGTAACCATTAAGCTGCCTACAATTAAGACACCGGGCTTCGGCGTTCCGAGTACGACGCTGGCGCCAAAACGTTCGATCGTCCGGTAGTTGACGACCGCTCTTCGAAGATCGAGCTCAAAGTGAAAACACGATTTGTATTGCTGATGATGTTTATTTAAGAATTCCAGGTGTCGTCAGTTAGATGATAAGGATCCCAGAGGCGATATCTCCGATGCCGAGATGATGATGAGGATCCGCAGTCTTGACTGCCATTATAAAACGAGCGAATCTGATTATTTAAGCCCAAAATGGGACATATTTATACCGGTCCTGAGAGTCAACGTGGCGATGATGTCACCGACTTTTAGCGGGAACCGTTTCCCGTGTAAAATGTGTTCTGTGGCACACTTTACGTAAGAAGGATACACACTCAGAATATCGAGAGCCCAGAAATGATACGGACGGACTATGCCGGTTTATAACAAATTTATAACTCAACTAAAATATAAATGCTTCTTTGATGAATTTAAAAAAATCTAGCTTTTTTTACTTTACCCTTTAAAATTGTTTTTAATTATTTCAAATTATTATTATTAATATTATATTTAAATTCTGATACGTAACGTATTCTGATAATAACGTTTAGCGGCGGAAATACGAGTGATACGGAAAACTTCGATGCCGCTTCTAGAGCGGCATTCGAGTACAAAGGGTTAACATACGAGTGTATCAATGTTTGTTGTTTTATAATTTCAGATACTGTGAAAATCGACGGAAAGTGCTCCTCGAACATGTGTATGAGGGATATGAAAAAGAATGCTGGGACTATACAGAGTAAATTAAAAGGTTCACTCAAGTGATCTTAATATGTTCGATGTATATATGTATATGCATGTAAAATCCCATATTATTTTATTTTTGTGATTAACAACCGCGTACAGCTCTATTATTTAAAGTGATCCCCGTAGACACCGACGCTGCATTCGAGCGATCGTTCGCATCCGAGGATGCGCTCTTCGCGGATGCTAGGGATCGCCTTCAATGTATCTCGTGTGATTCTTCCATTATTTCGACATTCACCGTTGGATATGCCACTGCCATTTCAATAGCGCTCTCATTTTAAACACCGTTTCATTATAAATCCGCAAATGTAATTTTCCAACGTTTTATTATTCAGGGCGTCTGTTAATTGATTATAGATCTGCTCAGGCATATTTTTGTAGCGATACGTATTTAATTATTGATATTTCTTTACACTTATTTTGAATTTTAACTATAGTTTTTAGTTATTAAACAACTTTCGGCAATAATCTAAAAATAAATGGATATATTTATTCGTATATGAATAACCAATTATACACTCGTGGATCGCGATGAAAAATAATGCTCGCGCACTGTAGCCCTAATTTGCTGCTTGTCCAGTGTCGTTTTCTTGTAACATTAACGAATACAGCCTACTTTCCATCCGATGTCGTCATTCTCGTCCACGGGTGCATATTCTATCTCGCAAGAACAATGATTTTTTTTTAATGTATTCCGTTTATTTTATTAATAATGTGTACATAGTAAATTTGAATACTTTTTTGTTGTTGTTGATAGAAAAGAGTCTTTATCTACTGTGTAACGAAAGACTTGAATGACCGTTGAAAATATTGTAATTATATTATAAAGTATTTGTAAAGTGCTCATTTTTTTCACATATAGATAATTCCAAACTATTTTTTTAATGTAAAATGACGAGATTTTCTCTATTCGATAGAACTTCTAGTGGAAGAATTATGAAATCTATTGTATGTCCGAGAGTGATATTAATTTAGATAATATATGCTTATACATAATGCGTGTTGTTTGACGGAATGTGTTATTTTTTCGTGAAAATATGTATGAAGTGCCTCCGCACAGAGCTGTTATGAACATAATCGATGCCAAAACTAACTATGTTAAGACATCTTCACATTACGGTAATGTAATTTTTATTCCTGCCACGTTACATGATGCACTATTAGTAAGTTTTAGCTTGCGTTTGATTGCGGCTTATTTGAAACGATTGGCCGATGCCAATATAAACCATTTTATCTAATACTTTATATTATATCGAATAATTGAGGTTACCTCGATTTTATTTTCACTCGCAATCACTTGGAACGATCAAAGGGCACATTCGGCGACATGTTGTATTATTTTTAAATAGAGATCCTGACGCCACGAAAAGTGACCATCTTTAAAATGTGGCGTTCGGTCATTTGTAATTTTTATATAATATACAGCATTGAACTAATTATTTTTATTCGAATATTCATTTTAACTCGGTCGTTATTTATTTAGCTGATAATACTTGGTGAATATTTTGTTCCGGCACCTTTCACAGTACAGTCAACCCTCCTATAGCGTTTGCTTCAAATTGCAACGAAAGTTAAAAAAAACCTAACCCCTAATTTTGTATGGGTCCCTAACTTTCTAAAGCGTTTTTTTTCTATAGCGTGGTCCCTATCTGAACGTTATA
>JAGXCT010033469.1:0-150311 GCA_022495035.1 Philopotamus ludificatus | reverse complement strand
CCCTATTACGTGGAACCTATCCCGACGTTATAGGGGGGTTTACTGTACTCATAATCCCCAACATTGAGCCGCCAAAGCTCAGAAGGAGCCGCTGCTCTCACCGTCTCTGTAATCGCGTAGCTCAAATGCCATAACTCCCCCATCCATTAGGACCTCGGAAATCGAGAAAACTGCAGTGGATAGACAGCGGCAAAGAGGATTAAATTCTAAAATCCCGATAGATAAGAATAAACAACTTAATAAGATCATTTATTCCGCCCTTTTTTTAAATTGTTATCGTGGTTTAGTTTCTTTCTGAAAACAGGACATTTCGGTGTCCCGAAGCCATGCCTGGGTACATCGGGACAGGCTAGCTAAAAACGGGACGTATGGTCAGCTCAAGTCAGCTTAATTATACGTGTACAGATCATCTTGTATATTTCTTAAAATTTAAAATCTGCTTTATAGAAGCTGAGTCTTTTTATACAAAGTATAGAATAATTTTAATCCGAATTATATACCTCTTTAAAATTTAAAAATATATGTAAATACGACACCATTCTTAGCATTACTAAATATTTATAATAAAAAAAAAGTATATTTACCTGAGCTGTAATTTTATAGTATCGCATTTCTTTGCGTTTACGATACTGTTCAATTCTGTGACACGCGTTTTCATCTCTTCCAACGCTACTTCAATCGGAGATTTTTCTTCAACATAGGTGTCCGTCACTAAAATACGCTTTTTAACATATGGAAATGTTGATTCCGCTAAAATATCAAACAACAATCATGTAGTTAATATCATAAACATATTTGTAACCGTCGTTTTAATAATTACTGGTTAGAATTGTTTGTTTTTTCCATTGTTCCTCGACGTTTCCGTGAGCACGTCCGTCTCTCGTGAAAGGTGTCTCATACATGAAACGTTTTACGTCATGGTTCCGTTCAAAATCGGTCGTACGCTCTTGAGATAGTTCCGAACAATCGAAATGCGGTTGAACGGATGTGACTTGAATATAAGCAAATCGGGGATCGAGATCCGACGTGACAACCTGAAAATCCGAAATGATATTAATTTACGACGTAATTTAAACGACATGATTTTATTAAATTTACCGGTGCCGAATCCATGACCATCTTGACGATGCCGTTACCGAATTTATGTTCGTAGAGTTGACACAGTCGTTCCGATATTTCGCTGAGCGATGTAACCTTCGGTTCTTTATAAATGTACTGTGATCCGCTCTCGTCTTCGAAATACGCCTGTCCGTAAAACGCCACTCGGTAAAATCGTCCGAGCAAACGCCGTCCGGAATCCTGTATTTCAATCAATTCTGTGTAAGCCTTCGTCAGCTGTTGATAGCATCTGCTGATTGCTTCAAAATTCTTCATCTTCTCATATATCGGAAGGATTAAACGATATAAAGGTCCTAACAATTCATATCGCTCCGCTTTATAGACGTGACTGGTGCATAGTTCTAACTGTTCTAATAGACCTTGTTCGCTATATTGCACATCGACCATTCCTATAAATAAAATAAAATACAGAATTAATTCATTTATATCATTATATATAATTATATGATAAGATTAATTCATTCGTGATTTGTGTTGCAATAATTATGTTTGTACATTTTGCAAGCATTTGAAATATCTAATATGACTGGGAAAATCTGGGATATTTAATTAAAGAATAATAAAATTAATTCGAGCAAAAAATGGCCCATTTAAATGACATAATATAAGATGTATTATCATCAATCACGCATAGTTTATCAGCGTAAATTATATTGTGATGTGATTTCAACACGCCAATGTCAATGACCACAAATTCATGTAATTAATTAATATTTAGTACAAGAATTTGATGAAAAAAATGTGACATCTATGAGTTATGATCGTTGATTTATTCACCTTATTAATGAACAATTTTATGTTCCGCACATGTATAAAAAAAATTAAAATAAAAAATGACAGCCTGATGATAAAGGCAAATCAGAGCAGGGCTATTAACATAGCGGATATATTTAACAAAGACATATTCGGTATTTATATAAGAACATTCTCTACGCTCTATAGTTACAAACTATCTCGTAACAACTCAAAAAGTAGCGAATGAATTATGATATATATATTTATTTTCCGATCCCGTCACGACGTTATAAACGTCTGACATCTTTCCGATTCATATGAGCCAGTGAATCGTATGACTGATAATTTAATGGCGTGATGTAATGTCAATTAATGGACTTTATTGGAAAGCAATGATTGAATTTGTCAATCGTATGCGTAGGCAGTTTTTTGCGATTAGAAACAACAAGGGTGTTTACAAACCAAACCGGGTCATCCAACAAAAGTTTAGGTTGATATTTAATGATTTGCAATATAAAACATAATATTGAACAAAGATACAACAATAGGTGTATCTCTAATACGTTTTTGTGTCGACATTGAATAGATAAACGATGTTTCATTAATTTGCTTCAGAAAAAAACATGGTCAAATATTAATGCAGGTTGAAGGGCATACCTTGGAGTTGACAAATATATGCTTTTCCGTATTATGAATTATGGGAAAATTATATTTAATCGTATTACATAAATATAAAAAACGATTGTATATAAAAATACACATATATGTGAGTATAAAACAGCATATACAATCGCTTCACAAATTCGATATATAAAAAGAATTGTTTGATATATTAATTTTGGTTACATTTTATTCATATATTATATTAAAAATTGTTATTCTAAGTAAAAAATGCAAGATAACGTATTGTAGAGTGGCAATGCCGTAACGTAAATAATTAAGCATTGATTAAAATCAAAGCGTTTCATACTCATATAGAATTACTATTATTTCTTTTATTAAGAAATTATTATAAAATCATATAACTATTCAAAATCAGTCGATGAATGTTTTTGCATTTTTCAAAGATTTTTTTGACCTACTCCTTCACATCTATCTTATCTACTCAGAATATTAAAAAAATATCTATGAAATTATAGTCATAATAAAGAAATTCCATAGATAATTTAAAATAATTATAATGATACTAGATATTTTGTTTGAAACCTGTTTTCGCTATTTGGATGCCAAAACAAACATGATTGCGAGTTCAATTGTTTCGGGTTTTGATAAATATGATAATGAGTTATTGGGGTTTTCGTTATGTCCATGAAACATTAAGTAGAACCTCTATTTTTTATGCATATATAAAAATGGTACTTTCTATTATATAAAATCGATTCAAAATACAGTGGAACCTCTCTTAACGAGCATCCTGCATAACGAGTAATTCGCATAACGAGCAAAAAAAAAGTGAAAAAATTGCTCCCTTAACGAGCGACATTCTGCAAGGAGGATGCAGAAAGGGGCAAGCCACAAACGTATGATGTAATTTAGTAGTTGGATCGCATTCTACAGCAAGAAGCTATGGCTGAGCTTGGAGGAAGAGGGGGCGAGTAGAGAAACAATCTCTGACGCAATAAGAGAAATGGAAGCATAAAACTGTTTCATCGTACATTGAGAAGCATCATCCTAATAAGGAGGTGGCTATGCGCTACAAACATTATATTCAATGATAACGCTGTGTCAAGAGCATTTTCACCAAATTTTAAAGAGTCATAAAACAAATGTCTCTAGACAGCTTCTAGTAAAAAAAAATAAATTAATTATTTGTTATAAATTCACAAATAATAAGTCTAGTTTCTGATTTTTAAAAATGTTTTATCCAGGCTGTTATTGATCTTTAACAATTTATAAGCATGTAATTTTATTTGAATAAACGTTAAAAAAAAATATTTCAAGGAAGGTAATTATCATGTCTTTGAGCATTGATTTATATAAGAAAATTAGTTTCGCTTAACGAGTGTTTCACACAACGAGCAAGATTCTGGAACGAATTATGCTCGTTGTGAGAGGTTCCACTGTATGTCATTTTTTAACGCTAAAAATAAATTATTTTTTATTTACATGTATTTTTATTTTCGCGATACAAATAAAGAAGATTTCCATGGATTATTAAGTTCCACCGTTCGAAAAAAAATCCACCGTTTTTTTGATTCTTTATGACAATTACAAGGTTTTTTTATATTTTTGATCGACCTCAAATCGCCTGCAAAAATAATATGCGACGTCTTTATGGAATATTATTTTAACCAGTTAACCTCCGCAACTATTAAACATAGCTGTTGAGAGCCACAATCTGTTTTTATCTGTAAAAATAAAAATCGAATCTAATGCCTTTACTTACAAAAACAACCAATATCGGGATTTTTAATAAATGGGAAACATCGCGCACGAAAAACTAATTTCCCCACATAAAAAATTCTCGCCAACACCAAAAATCGAACTAAATTCAGAAGTTAACAAAACCGATATTTGACCTGGAATATGAACTCAATATTTTCCTGTATAAATCTCGTGTAACGCTTAAAAAAATGTCAAATGAGGGTGTTTTTTTTCACCGTATGGTAAAAAAGGGATGTCACTACAATTGCTTTATAGGCAATTCTTAAAAGTATGAAAAAGTTTGCGCTTACGGGCGCCCTGGGGCGTGTGGCCATACAAAACATACCTAGGTTTTGAACCTCAAGGTGTCTACGACGTATGGTTAATAATTAACACCGCAAGGTTTTACATCAAACCTAGCCTGGGGGTCGCATGGTTTCATGTAATCCACGATAATCTAAGCTAACATGCACGTGTATCCCTCTGTGGTCAAATAGTAGAAGTGTATTGTGCATCGTTATCAGAAAAAAAAAGTGGGGGTATGGCTCTCACGCCAAAAGGCGTGAACGGCTCATAACGCTTGGTTATCAAATCACGCCAAAAGGTGTGAACGGCTCATAAAGTGTTAATGGATCTCAGATGGGCGTGTAATTAACAAAAATAAAAATTTACATTCGGAAAGCGTATTTTTAGCGTTTCAAAGGTTCAGAGTGGGAAATAGAAATCTAAAAGATGGACTCGAATCTGGACAACCGTTTAAATTTCATGAAATTGAGATTCCCGGTCGATTCGGATCCTCAATTAATCATCGAGGATTTATCACAGAGTCAAAGCTCCAAGGTCCTCAGTACAGTGCAACGCATCGGTGATACAAATAGAATAGGAATTTGGATACCGCAAGTATTGTCCGAAGATAATAAAAAAGAGCGGAGATACACATGCAATTCTTTGTTGTCAAGACAAAGAATTCGCCCTTTTTTACACCAAATTGTAACTAGAGTTGAGAAATGGATCGTTTACGATAACATAAGTCGAAAAAGGCAACAGCTTTCTCCGAATCATACATTCATTTCGACCCCTAAACCCGATTTAACACTCCGAAGTGTTATTTTGTCAAGTTGATGAGATGTAATGAATAATTTAATAATAAGTTTACTGTCAACAATTGAAAAGACTGAACGTGAAAATTAAACGTTAGAACGAAATCGGAAGTTAATCTGGGAGGTTTTGTTTCATATTCCGCGGACCTTACTCTTTCCGATTACTTTCTCTTCGAGTCCGCGGACCACACTTTAAAAGAAAAACGTTCGAGCACCACAAGAACGACTATTTCCATTCGAAACTGAAAAACCTTTTTCAATAAAGGATTTAATGTAGTCTTACTGAATAACTCTTTTAATATAAATCATACATGTCACAAACTTTTCGTATTCGTCTAAAAAAGTTCAAAGAATAAATATTATAAATAATCATCGTCCTTTGGTCTGCAATTGAGAAAAAAATTAAAAACAACAATATTCACTTCTGTTGCAACGGGCGCGGTGTTTTTTCTTCCTCGCATCCGGGAAGATGTGTCAAGTACGAGCGAAATGTACTAGTGACACGTGCCGCGAGAACTCAATCGGCGGCGTATAACAAGTCAACGGCTAGACATTTACGCGTCATATTTACATATATTTGATGTTTAATATCGCCGTTTCATTTTTTTCACGTTACTACTATTACGCATTGTCTTGATTAGTTAAAAAATCCAAAATATCGACCAAATTATGAAGCATATCATGAATAACTATTTTTATTCTTATAATAATCCACTTTTTTTAAAATGCCAAGATATCGATGAAGAATTCATCAATATCTCGACTCGAAATGGTCGGAGTACCCGATAGACCCTCTTCAGACGACGTGACGGATCGGTTAAAAAACTACACGGGAGAAGGGAAACGAGTCCCTAATAATGATGGAAATTATGTTTTATAATAACTGAAATAAGCGTTATTTTTATTCCTTTTGTTAGACCCGGTTAAATCAAAAGATCAGCGTAAAAAAATAAAATATAGTACAGCGGTGCGCAAACGCAAGAGTTTTGTTACTACGAATTTTTGCAAAATGTCCAACCAGATCGGATTTCCGTTTTCTTATATCCCTGTCATTTTTGGTCGACATATTTGAATCTGTGAATTCTATCAACCTGGCACTAGAAGGAAAATATATCACAGTGCACGAGAAATTAGCACATTTCAAAATGAAGCTCGAACTATGGCATGTGAAAAAGAATTTCCACAGCTGAATACTTAATATCGATGACGATATCCTTGAGGTGATGAAAAGGCATTTATCAATTCTTGGCGGGGAAATTCCTTACTATTTTACGATATACGAGATAATAACCAATTTGAACTCTCCATCAGTGATGTACCTTCGGAGGATAATTCAATTCAAGAACATTTTATTGATTTAATAAACGATGGGGATACAAAACACGTTTTCCGTGAAAAGTGTTGTAGTAATTTTTGGATTACAATGGCACAGTCCTATCCTGATGTTTCAAAAATGGCTCTAAGAGTGCTGATTCCATTTGCAACCACCTATGAATGTGAGACGGCTTTTTTCACACTACTTACTCTCAAAACAAAAACTCGAAACAAATTAGACGCGACAAATGACATGAGAGTTGCATGTTTTTATTATAATTTTAGCATTTCATTAAATTACGGGTACACTGAATAAAACTTGATTTCGTATTTAATTTTTTTTTTATTCTTTGATAAAAAGTATTATGTAATTAAGGAATCCATAAATTTAAATTGAGACAATGACTGACAAACACTTAATGTGAGCAATGTCCTTGCATCTCCTTGGAAAGTTTAAGTAAGTCAGGATTGTATGTTGTTATTTTTAATTTTAAACACGATTCCAGGTTCTCATCAATAATACGACTTCTCAGTTTACTCTTTATAATGTATGTTCATGTTTGAAAATGATTGTGTTCGCATGAATATGTAGAACTGAAAAGGGAAAGAACAGTAAACGCGAGTCAGAAATATTATTCCAGGCGTTAAAGATGGTCATATCTTCCTTCTCCTGGCATTTCAAAGCAGATCACTTGTGTTGTGAACTAAGCTCACATTTATTCTTCTCCAATATTTCCAAATCAATACAAAGACGTTCAAATTTAGAGCTCAATATTTCCTTGTTTTTTAAGTCCAGCAATTGTATTACAAAGTTACCTATGTCAATGCCAAAAGGAGAAAATCTCAAATCTGTTATCGTAGCATTAAGAGGGTGATTAACGAATGCTAAAGTCGCTCTGCTGTTTTTAAATTCCTGCAACCTGCTGAGAAATGCTATGCTTCCCTCATATTTAAAATGGTTGTTTTGAAATATTGTTTGTCAATAGATTTATCAGCTTCAGCAGACTCGGAAAGTGAAACAATCAATTCAAAATCTTGAGAAAAAAGGGATAACTTGTTTTCAAATAAAATGACTTCTTCTATCATCGAAAAAATTGTGTTTCCCTTCCCTTGTAGTTTATGATTAAGCCGATTTAGATGAGACGTAACGTCTACCATGAAATAAAAGTTTTGGATCCACTGATCGTCTATTAGTTCTGGATAGTGAACACCCTTCTCAAGAATAAATGCTTTGATTTCTGGTAATAGGGATTCGAAACGTTTTAAAATGACTAACGTGCCTTGTTATGAAGCAGAAGATCATCGTACTCACTCTCCATTTCAACTAAAAATTCATTAAGTTGGCGATGATTAAGAGCTTTAGTTAAATTCCAAATTCCTTCTGGAAATGTGTGCGCACAAAGCGCTTCTTAATGAATGATGCAATGGTAAGAAAGTATCTTGTGGTTATTTTTTTCTTTCAAAATAGCAACATACTCCTTTCTTAAGCCGGTCATACTATTGGCCCGTCTGCCTGTCCGTAGATATTTGTGCCAGAGCCGCACTTTGCCGACCCCTGCACTAGCCAAAACAAAGCCGAACATAGAAGAACTGGTTCAGGGAAAGCAGATGCATCCATCTCATTAAATTTATACTTAATATAATATTTTCTGAATAAATAATTGTGCAAATTATTCGGCCCCCTATTTTAATAAAACAATATTGATTTTTAATTTGTAATGAAAGGGTCCGCGAGGCAAGAAGTTCTAAAAAGTTCGCGCACCGCTGATATAGTATTTTTGAACCGCGTTATTTTAAAATCGCGCAAAAGAGAATCGGGGCACATACTGGAACGCTGGATTATAGCCGGAATACGTCGTCGGTTGCATAGAATGCAATCTGCTTCCGCCGTCACAGATGGACGTCGACCTTGGCCTTTCAGATATCGAAGGATATGCTTCGTCCCGATCGTCATTGTCACTATCGGTTCCGGCCCAATTTACTAGCCACGTACATACATACATATACATGCACACGATGGTATCGCGTCGATGAGCACGTGGTGGCTTAATGTGGCCGTCGTATAAAATGGTAGCGATCGCGTTGCGACGGCGAGTTGCCACTGCGTCAGCGGCCATGGCGACGTCGACGACGACGACGACGCTAGCGCTGTTGGCGCTCGCTCTGCTTTGTGGTGCGGGGGGCGCGGGGGGCGCCGCTGGAGAAGCCTCATCCAACCGGCGGAGGCCCGGCCAGCTCGACGACCATCGCAACGAGATCGACGGCGAGCCCACGGAACTCCTCCTCCTCAACGTGGTAAGGGACGCGACCGTCGCTCGCTCGGCTGAAAGTTATCGGACGCAATTATCGAATAAAGAATCCCGCGACGACCTTTAGACGTGCAAAACGTAAAGATTCGACCTTTCGCAAGCGCAGTTTTGTTTATTTACGTCGATTGCCAATCGCAGATTAGAGTTGCACGGTTTATTTGTTTAAAATCGAAAACAAATATTCGCGTTAAATAGTGTGCGAGTCGAAAATCTCGAAAAACGTGTTTCATTGCGTCGCCATATTAAATAATAATTTTTGGATTTCCACAAAGAGTCGTAAAAATTTTCCGGCGACCTAATATTAAATTATAGAAAAAAAAACAAACAATTTCGTAGACAAATATTAATAAATCATTTTATTGTCCGCGTTTGCGTGCAGAGAAAGCTGTATAAATATTCGACAAGAATAATATCGATCTATATATATATTTTACATTTTATTAGTCGAACGCGATCGATTATTCGTAACGATTTGTTTAATATTGACGTAAAGATAGCGACGTAGAGTTTTAAAATTCAGTTTGAAAATTTCGCGTCTATGCACAATTATGAAAAAATATGAACACTCAGGGACCCGGTCCCGCGTTAGTGCGGAAATTTTCGTAAACGGTAAACACCCGCTCCCGCACTAACGCGGTTTCATACGAAACGTGCTATCTAATGTGCTACAAAAGGCTTTCTTTTAAAGTTTTACGACTCGACACGGTTTCATTCTTGGCTCTGCATGCCCTTTGTAAAATATATGACATATGTATTTATTTATGGTTAAAAGCAGTCCTTGAAATAATAGATTTGGATCGAAAACTTTCCAAACACATCGACTCTCAACGAATTAAAATATTTGTTTATCCATTCAACAAAATAACTTTTTTGGAATATTTATGTGGTACAACCCGCCACATCCTTTATTACAAAGCTAAAATTACATACATACTACATACAGATATCTATTTGTTTTTTATCGTTTAAAATACGATAAATCATCATTTTCATAGTCGAAAATTTTATTTTTTATCTAAATATTCTAATAATCTAATATAAGTATACTATACGAATAATTCATTCTTTTTACCAAATTATCTCTAATAGGAAAAAAGTTATTGAGCATTTTTTACAGAGCCGCGCAAAATCTCAAGATTGATAAAAAGTTGCGGGTTTAGGTGATAGTTTCGCCTTAAAATAACGGGTGCTTGAGTCTTAATATTAGTTTTTATTTAACATTTCGTATTGGAGCTTTTTTCACGTTGCTGAAGCTTTGAGCGGACGTTTCAAAAATATTTTTTTTGTAAATATCCTCATTGTTAGATTCGAGGACATTTGATTATGTACTTGATGTATTAATAGTTATTCGATCACGTTATCATCACATATATTTGTCATATTCGACGATAGAAAAGATCAACCCCATAAGACGTGATGTTTTCCTACACCATTATATCGAGAAAAATTCTTCGCCGTATCTTTCACATTTTTTTTAGCGGAAATTTAATTACCTGTTATTGCTAAATACGATATTCTTCCGAGCACAGTTAATTTCTTAAATTTTGTCACAAATGGTTTTTTAATGCTTTGGTGCGATATTAGATCAATTTAGTTAAGCTTACATAAATGGTACTATTAAGTTTATTTATTAATAATAGCTTAAATAAAACTGGTCGAATAATTTTTCTTTTCACAAAAATAATAGTTCTTGGATAGTATTTAATATTATTATACAAAAAAACTGGCACGCACAGTTAACCCTTCTATAACGTTTTATATAAATCGCTGTTTCCTACAAAATTCTAATATTTTTAAGGTCAATTTAGATATTTCGTAACCCATAATACATTGCCAAGCGAAATAAAAATAAATGCACTTTAGTTTAGTTGTACAAGGAATATTGTAAAAGGCAGCGATTTAGAGGAGACGCTATAGGAGGGCTGACTGTATTAAACTTTATTGATTATTAAAATTATTTTTTACTAATTTTCCAATAAATAAATAACAGATGAACGTTGTATTAAAATTATGTATAATTTATCAAAAACCAATGGAAAAATCGATTATGTATGGACGATTTTCCAAAAAACTGGATGTGAATGCTTTTCCGACCCCTTTTTTCTTCAATATATTTTTTTAATAAATACGTACAAAATATTGCATAGTGCATAAACTGACGATTGAATCCCTTGCTTGTGAATGGCAATAGTACCGAAAAGAGGACCATCATTTGGTAAACTAAAAAATATGTTTCAGCGACTTAAAAAGATCATCAAATCTTTAAATTCATTTCTTAAATTTTTAGAGGTTTAAGTGACAATTCCTCAATGCTTTTCCGAGAATTTGGTTCCACCACGGTCTTCAGCAGGTCATGATAGAATTTTAAGGTTTTTTTTATTTTATTACCCAATTAAAATCGCTAGGATCATATTTTACATTTTTTCATCTGGGAATTGCAACATAAATTAGAAAATAGTTTCTGTGGCGTTCAAGCTCATCTGAAATGTTATGGTACAGGCATTTTTAACAATAAAATTAAATTTATGTTACAAAAGATGAGGGGAAGAAACAGTAGCATAGAGAAAAAAATACAATGACGTTTATTCCATTGTGTCTGGATAAAAATTGACATCAACCACGATATATGAAATAATTATTTTTAGTAAACCATAATTAATACGTAAATAAGATTATAATTACGAGGTTGATATAATAAAATTATATATAACAATTTTAGGCGAATATTATTTATGACGAAAGTCATATAAACACATTGAACTTTTTAAAAATAAACAATGAATCAGTAGAGTAAAATGCAACGTGATTGATAACCTTTGACTTTATTAGATTAGTTAAAAACAACCTGATAGTGTTCAGGTATGAATTTGTTACAAGCCTTTGTCTGATATAAAATGAATTGATATATTTAAACGAATAATTTTGTTCTTATGAGACGATTTGCATATTTATATGAATGTTGAAATTATCTGATAGCTCTTCCGACACGGAGACAGGACGCCAGACGTCGAAGAAATGGAGCTGTATCCCGACGATCCACAAATCAACAATAAATTTGAACCATTCGGACTCAAAGCACTGACCAACGTAAGTTAATTTTCATCTATCGATTTCAATCAGCCATAAATTAGAGCGTGGACTTTGCATATCCGATTCGTAGGATAAACGTGTGCAAAATGGAGCGGACTGGAGAAGATTTAGCACAGAAATTCGGTTCACTAGTTGTTCTAAATTCCGACATTCATTAATTCGATCCGCAGATTTGACCCAACAAAGACGAACGTTTGCCAAAACGTGTTTCAAAAATTAAACCGAAACCGGCGTTAAAAAAAACTAATGAATTATTTATGAAAATAACAATTTTATCATCGATAGTGCAAAGTCTTTAATGAAAATTATATATTTTAATTATTGTAGATATGTTCATGTTGTTGGACATAAATAAAGACATGTTCAACGAATCACGTGTACATATTGCAACTGATTGTTAAACATGTGCATTTGATAAATAATATATTTTTAATTGTTAAATGTCTAGACGTGCAAAAATTTTATAAATATTATTATATGTTTGAATACGAAATATTATACTTAATGATGATTATACTCATCTATATATCTGTTAGATTTAAGGAACGTAACTTATCGTGACGATCACGGGTCAGCTAAATAGATAAGACTCTTGATAACGGTATGTAGAAGATCGGTAATAGACTTCATGGCGGAATTGGTCTATGAGTTGCAACAGGGTGATATGGAATATGAGATCCACACCATTTGACCAGAACAGATGATGACAGATATGCAGACGATGATAGATCTCTTGACGTGGATACTATACCCGATACATGCATTCCTCAATAGTTGGACGAGGTATTTAGGCTCTGAAGGAGAAACATGTAGAACCAGAACATAATCACTTTTTTATATTCGTCTAAATAAGTGATTTTTATCATCACTACAAGAAATTAAAACATGCCAGGCAAGGATGCATCCTCTCCTAAGATCTCTTCAATATATCGTCATTGTCAGTATAGAGCCATGGCCGCATTTAGCAACATCCCGATCTGCAAGTAACTCCTCCAATCGGTCCACCGGCATGTACAATCAATACAGCTTTCCATTGTATCAGAAACGCCGTTTCTCGTCATCGAGTATTACTCCAAATATCCTTCTTAGTAGCAAAGCACAGTGACAAAAGCTTTTGAGAATCCTATGACAACGCTGACCACTAGTCCTTGAAGAGCTGACCTTCGTCTGATACTGATAAGCACATGCAAGATAAGGCTTTACCACCATGTTAATAATAAACAGATAAACACGTAGAGCTAGGCTCGATGGAAGATCCGAAGCATCACGACCATCTCTCGTGTCTCATCATCATCATTTGCCAGTCACAAGGCTCTTACTCGCTGAGGGCATGGACCTTACCAGACTCTCGCATGGTAGTCGAGGCCAAAGGAACCTGAGACTCACACGTGACGTGAGGGCTCCCCTTTCGTGTCCATACCGCGGGGAACCGAGCCGTCTTGGTATGCAGTTTTTTGTAAAGAGTTTCCCTCTCTTGGTCATTGCTGGCATTGGACGTACATCTTCTACTATGTTGGTATCGGATTTTACCCTCTCAACTGTGTCCAGGCAAGTAGGAGGGGGTTTGCCTCGGTATTCGTTTGTTCTCTTCTCTAAGGCGTTATCTGCTTATAACGAGTCACGAGTGACACGTAGCTATACAGTATACAGTAGATATACACAGGCATACATGTGCACATCTGCCCAAAACGAGTCTCAAGTAGCCGGTCGCAAGTGATTATTAGCCCTGTCGCGCAATAGCAATCCTTTCATCATGGGAAAGACCTCCTTAGAGAGGGGTCCCCCTAGAGAGAAGGAAGAGGTGCGAAAGTATTGAGACTAGACCAATTATTGGTCAACAGATTAGGGTTTTCCTTCCCAGGGTATACTGGCTCTGTGGTGAGAAATCCGTTAGAGACCAGATATATTTATGCACACAAGGATATGTGTACATTAACATGTACATATTTTTGCACTGTTTTGTTGGGTATTTATCAAAGTTCAATCTAAAATCCGTATATCTAAACATAAATACGAAGATTTTATGCCTTTGAGATGTGGTGCTTGAAACAGAGGTTCTGAGTCCAGAAATATGTGCTGGTGAAATTCTTCGGTTTTTCAGACACTTCTGTAGATACTAATAAAATCAGAGACAAGAAGTCGTTACATAACAGCTCTTCGTATCGCTGAATCAAGGAATGATCATCCAATCAAACTTATTATAGTCACGTTCCTCGGACATGAGTCACCAATGACAGCGAAGTATCTCTATATTTTTTCGCTAATATAATATTATTGATAATTTCAGAAAGGAAAGGCGAGAGAATATCAAATAGGTGTATTCCTCAGGAGATATTACAAAAGTTTTTTGAACAGTATTTATATTCCCAATGAGTTGTACGTGAGGACGACTGATTACGACAGGACCAAGATGAGTGCGTTGGCATGTCTGGCAGGACTCTATCCGCCGGAGAAGTCCCAGCAGTGGCACAAGAAGCTGATGTGGCAACCGATACCCTATCACACACTACCATTTGCACAAGATGATGTTAGTATTAGTATTTTTGCATTTATGACAATGCCGTGGGAAATTGTACATTGACATTGAATGAAATCATCACAAATAAAGGTACGAAATTAATTTATTCAATTGCAGATGTTGTACTACTACACGTGTCCGAGGTTTTTGGAAGCCAGACTGGAGATGCTGCACAGTTCCGAGTTCCAGAGGAAGATCGAACCGTATCAGGATTTATTCGCGACAGTCAGCCACTACGTGGGCAGGAACCTGACTACGCCTGAAGAAATATTTTACATAGACAATCTATTTCAGGCTGAGGTAATTGCGTTGGAATTTACTTGGATTAGCGTAATGGTCGCGAAAATTCGTCAACAGGAAGTATTACGGCGGGGCGAAAATTGTAAGAATAGCCCATCGGTGGTTAATTTTGATTGATGTTCAACTGTCAAGGTGGCCATGCCGCAAGGATTAAATATGCGGAACGTTATCATTGTGTCGACTGGCGAAGAACGTTCTTCTCACTACAAACGCTTGACAAAATTACTGGTCCAATTATACCTCCGCGTGGTCTTTGCAACAGATATATTTTATTTTATTTATTTGACGAGGCATGACATCAAATTCCAATGCGTCAGCTGTATAAAGGTTCGATAAAGATGCGAAGGTGGTAGGTTGTCATCCAATCGACCCCTGGCCAATGCCATAAAGAATTCCTCGAATAACCTAGAAGGTCAACCTAAATTCAATCATGATATTTGGATACGTATTGATCTGATTGTTGGATACAATCTAAATTCGTTTTTGAATTTTGTAGCAAAACTACAACATATCAGTGCCGAATTGGGCAGTGCCGCTTATGGATGAGATAAAGGAGATGACCGTGATCGAGTACGAGCTGCAATTCTCTACAAACGAACTGAAAAAAGTCTCAGGAGGTTAGGATAAAATTGCTTATCACATATTAATTTATATATTAATTAAAAAATATCTGAAATACAGGTACAATGCTCCAGAAAATGATAACAGATTCTTACAACAAAATAAAAGGAACATTAAAACCAGAGGGGAGAAAAATGTTTTTATATTCGGGTCACGAGAACAATGTCGCTGCACTTTTAGCGTGCAGCGGTGTGTTTGAAGCGCATCAACCGAGATATGGATCAACGTACATATTAGAACTTCACAAGAAGCTGCATTCCAAGACATACGGCTTCAGAGTAAATATGCTTACAAAATGTATATTGGAATTATTTGAATCAATTAAATATATATGTGTATTACAGATTTTATATCTCTTGGATATATACGACGAGCCGGAAGTGTTGGAGATTGAAGGTTGCGGCGAATTCTGTCCGTTTGATAAGTTCGTCGAACTTACAAAGCACACGGTGACTAGTTCGCTGAAAGAAGACTGTGTACTGAGGAACAGTTGATGCTGAAATCATAGTGATTTTAAAATACGCCCAAACTGATCGTGAATGATCAATTTAAAAAAAATAAACAATGTGATATGCTAGATGATTTTATTTAATTAAATTTTATTTAAAACTATTTCCAAACTGAATAGGGTCCAAATAGCTTTAATATTAATATATTGTGATAGTTGTGATGTTTTTATTTATGTGTGCTACTATTGTAATTTATTATTAATTGTTAAATTGAAATAAATTATTTAATAAAAAGTTTGCGGGTATTTCATTTCGCTATTTAGCTAATTGATGACATCTGTTAGTTTAACCCTTTATAGGGCAAAGGCTGAAATTGGTTAATATATTAACCAGTCACTTTAAGGTCTATATTTCCATGAGAGCCCATAGAAATGTCAACCTTAGTAACGTAATATTTTGTCGAGAACGCTTTTAGGTTATTTTATTGTCATTGACAATAAGTACAGTGTACTCTCGATTATCCGTGCATGGATTATCCGGTTTGCGGGTTATCCGTGCTTGAAAATATTTTGATTGATTTTTTTCTATTATGATTATAAGACGCATTAATGAATTGCGATCTTGAATATGCGCGTTGTTTGAACGAAATACGTATAGGGACACACAGAAACGTCGCCCTGCCATTAATTTCGATATTTATTGCCCATATTTGTGAGCTCTCGGTCCCTTTCCAAATGTCTTTCGTAGTTTGTTTATTCAGTTGCTTTGCTTCCTAGCAGTGAAGAAGTGCGTGTCTTTACAGAGAGCAGATTTTTTCATTACACACATATGTTTGATTATTTTCAATTTCTTTCTGTGTAATATTATTTTTTCTCTTTGTTGTATATGTAATCTCAAAATTCACATTTTGCCTCTACACATCTATACTGCTTAAAATGGAGAAAGAACGATTAACAAAAAAAACGAGAGAAAATTGTACTCACGATAAAACAGAAACTTACATTACCGCCTGAGAGATTCGAAAAGGAGAATCCACGTCAAAAACTTTCCGAAGAATATATAATTGGTATTCAAACTGCTGGAGATATAGTCAAACAAAAAAATAAGTCAGAGGCGTTTAAGCGAAGATTGTGATAGTTCTGCAGGTCCTTCGGAAAGAAAGAGTATGAAACGTCGACATTCGAAGATTTAACTCTAAAAAAACGAGCAGAGGAATAATTAATTAGCGGCCAAATGCGCATCGAAGCAGCAAAGACATTTCACGAGAATCTAGACTTAAAGAAAAGCCAACGCTTCGTCAGGCTGGATGACGAGGTTTAAACAGCGACACGGGCTTCGTCACAACGTTTCAGGAAGAACGTTCAGTTCAAATGCTGAAGCTGCTGACAAATTCTATGTCGAATTTTCAAGAATATTTGCAGCTATAGGCACCGGTAATCTGATCAAATTTATAATGCAGATGAAACTGGCTTGTACTGGAAGTGCTTAATAACAAAACGCTAGCTTCGATGAGTGAAAAGTCGGCTCCTGACATAAATCGTCTAAAGAAAGAATAATTGTTATGTGTTGTGGAACGCATCTAGAACTCACAAAATGAAACTTTTGGTGATTGAAAAGATAAAAAACCACGATCATTTAAGGGAACTGAAATAGAAAATCTTCCCGTCGATTATTATGGTCAGAAAGGGGCATGGATGGACAGGGAAATTTTCGAAGATTGGTTAAAAAAGAAATGGGTCCCAGAAGTGCGATTATTTTTGAAAAATAAGGGATTGCCACAGAAACCAGTTTTGTTACTAGATAATACTCCTTCTCATCCGAATGAAAGCTATTACGCTGAAGACAAACGATGGACTTATGATTACAAAATTTTTGTCTCTATCGTTACATCACTGATTCAACCCATATGCACCAAGGTGTTATATCATCAAATTTTAAAACGTCTTTGCCTGTCAAAAACTTCTGAAAACTCTTGTCGAGTAAGATGATAATCTGATAAATTTTTGAAAAAAATGACGGTATTGGATGCTATACATGGGATAGCACAATCATGGAGAAAGATTCTTCCTGACATAGAAACAGATTTAATGGATTCGAAAGAGAATGAAGAAAATTTTGTATCTGAAATGTGTGGATTATTGGAATTATTTTTTTTTTTTGAAGACGCGTATATGGAAAACGTAGAGGAGTGGCTCAATCATGATTTAAATGATTCAGGCTTTGAACGCATGGACGATCCTAATATCGTTTCTCTTGTTACTCAAGAGGAAGAAAATGACATTAATGCTATAAGCGAAGAAGATACCAGTAGTCATGAAAAGGCATTGAATTGTATTGAAACATTGCTAGATTACGCCGAACAAAGGGGAACTGGCTATAATAATGTAATAGCTTTAAGAATATTTCAAAGTGAAATAAGAAGCTCGATAAAAAAATCTCAAAAACAAATGAAAATAACAGATTTTTTAATTCGTAATATAGTAAACTTTTTTTATATTTTAAGTTCGTATATATACTAAAAACAATATATTTCTTTTTACTTATTTGTTTGTGTTGTATATATGATATTATATTCGAAATTAAAATAAAAAAAAAATTTGATGATTCGGATTATCCGTGTTTCTCGACTATCCGTGATCATCCTCCCCAGCATTAACCCGGATAATCGAGAGTGCACTGTATTGTGAATAACAATAAAAATAAAAAAATCCAAAATAATTAATTTGCCCTATAAAGGGTTAAAAGATTAGTTTTTTCTCGAGCCGTTTAAGCGGCTTGGACAAATAACGGGGTTCATCTACTTCCATATGTACGAATCAGGTCTGGGCAATTTTTTTATCTGGCGGGCCGCAATTAAATATTTTTTCAGATAAACATTATTTATTATCATGACGAAGATATAACGTAAAAAACGATTATTTTCTTGAAACTTCAATAATAGTAATTTAATGAAACGAATGAAACTGATTCACACCTTTCAATATGTTTGACTTTGGTCAAAGGCTTAATTTCATTTATAATAGAAATCCAGAATGAGAAAAATTTATTGTTTTTTCAAAAGTTAGAGAATCTAGCCTAAAAGATGATGTTAGGGAGAAATATGATTATTTAATCAAAGAAAACTTTCATCTTAATCCCAGAGCTGACTTAGTTTTGATGTTTGATAGAATACTGAAATATCCTCCAAGAAATATTAAGTTAAAACGGCATAAAAACATTGTAATTTTTTCCCCGTTATCCGTAAGCTGTTATTTTCGTCGAAAAAAAAGTAGAAAATTTTCAATACTCGTGCTTAGATTTATCAGATTTTTTCAGCACTTCACAGGCCACCACAGAATCGATGGTTTGTGCATCCCTGATTTAAATCAATATGTTAAGGAATCATAATTAATTTCTCTTTACTTTATTGAAAATGACAAAAAGAAAAACAAAAGGAGTTCGGATGTTTAGTAGTTAAATGTCTTAACACTCAAGGACCCGGTCACGCGTTAGTGCGGAAATTTTCGTAAACGGTAAACACCTGCTCCCGCACTAACGCGGGTCCACACGAAACGTGTTATCTAATGCTCTACAAAATGCTTTCTTTTTAAGTTTTATGGCTAGACACAGTTTCATTCATTGCTCTGCATGCCCTTTGTAAAATATATGACATATGTATTTATTTATGGTTAAAAACTGTCCTTGAAATAATAGATTATTTGGATCGAAAACTTTCCAGTAATTCCTTTACACATCGACTGTAACGAATTTTAGGTTTTGTTTATCCATTCAACAAAATAACTTTTTTGAATATTTATGTGGCACAACCCGTCACATCCTTTATTACAAAGCTAAAATTACCTACTACATAAAGATATCTATTTGTTTTTTATCGTCTAAAATACAATAAATCATCATTTTCACATCTCGAAAATTTTATTTCTAATCTAAATATTCTAATAATCTAATTTAAGTATACTATACGTATAATACTTATTTTTTGACCAAATTATCATCAATAGGAAAAAACTTATTAAGCATTTTTTACATAGCCGCGAAAAATCGCAAGATCGATAAAAAGATGCGGGTTTAGGTGTAAGTTTTGCCTGAAAACAGCGGGTGCTTGAGTGTTAATATCATACTCTTTCAATCCTGCTACATTCTTCCGGGAAATAAGATAAATAGCTTTTTTATTTATATTAGCGTAAAAAACGTATCTAGTATTTATTATTTCTATAAAATCTTTGATTCGACAAGGCATGTCTGATTGGGAGATTTTAGAAAATCACTGAATGGAAACGTGGTGATATCGAAGAATCTTTAAGATTCGATGAATGGAAAACATTTAGATTCTTACAGTCGCTCGTTAATTTCGTAATTTTTACCCATTTTCTAAGAGGAAGTAAGGATTTCAATTAGGCTTTGATTTTATCTTGGAATTACTGTTTGATTTATCCTCACGTTTTGCGGCAAAACGTGCAACGTAAACCTGATATATATATTTAAAATAATATAAAATTAAACAATTATTATTTATGTTAGAATTAAAAAATAAACCTTATAACTAAAAGTAGCGTGATTTCATGATTTTCTAATAAAAATATAGAGATTGTAATATGCGTCTTGAAAAAAATATAACATTCTTTATGCAAGTTCCAATTTTAATAAAGAAAATTAATAATAAGTGGTTATTATTAATTGAAGATATCAAATGATTTTTGAGAAATTCGTTCATAGCTGTTGAAAATAATACAGAGATATGAAAAAAACTAAAAACCTTTATAATAAAGGCTTATCGGCCAAATAGACTATTAAAACAATTACTGAATTTAAGTATAAATATTTATTTTAACGAATAAAATCGAAATATAAATTAAAGGTATACAAATAACTGATTAAGAATTGAATAATTCTTGCGGAGATTTTTGCATCTCAATAATAATTTAATTTCAAATGTGCAGCTAAGGTCATCATCTTGGCGTGTGCGGGTGCATTGGACTCTACTCATTTTACTCTTCGTTTGTGTTTCTCATAACTTAACACGTTGCGGTCCGGTGGACTCGAAAACGCGTCCTCGCGGGCCAACGTAGAAATACGGGGGACGCGTTTTCGAGTCCTCGTTGGCGCTGATGTTTACGGAGTATTATTATTTTTTTTAAATAGAGATAACCTTTCTGAACACAACAAAAAAAATATTGTCGTAACTTAAATGGTATCAGAGTTACATCGATTTAACTGAAGCAAAACGCAAAACTCGGCGCGGAACCCAGCGGACCGGAACGTGTTAAATAATGATAAATTTAACCTATTTAATTAAATTATAATTTTTCACTGTCATCCTCTGTTTACAAGTAAAGGCAGAAGAAAAGCAAATAGTGAAAAAGCTGAGGAAATCTCAACATGTAACATTGATGAACCAGTCGCTTTTATATTTAATATATAGAGAAGAACAGAAGAGAAGCAAGCTGAAAGTTGCTGAGAAGTTGATGATTGTTTTAAAATGAAAAACAAGGGGTCTGGGTTTGAATTATTTATGTTATCTACTGATCTTTTTTGTAATGGGAAGTAAAACTGTGTTAGAGAGGAGAAGTCTATGGAATATTGGGAATAAATAGGGTCATAGTTAGCGAGGGAGGAACTGGAGGGTTTATATTTTAAAATCGGTGGAGATTATCGTAGAAAGGAGTGACATAAGGTCTTTTTATAAGGGAAGATTTATATATCTGTGTATGTCTTTGTTGATTTTCCTCTGAATTTTGTTTAAATGTGTAGGAGCTCAGGTCTGAAGGTCTGGGAGTGAACCAAAATGCGTATAAAAACGTTCAGCTGATCGTTTCAGAAGACCAATCGTGCTCCAGAAAGTATTACTTTACGATGTTACCTAATAACAGTTACAGATGTTTTTCCTTTTCATTTTCCACGAGAATTCTAATCACGCACGCGATTCTAAGCTATACATTCTCATTGCGGAATAAATAAAAATCAGTGTTTAGATGAAAAGTCATCCCTAAAATTCATTGAAATTAAAAGAAAATGTATCCATTCGCACCGAAGTTTCCGCGAAAGACATCAACAGGAAGTTTTTGTGCCAGGCGACTAATATGACATTGTACTTGAAGACTGAGATATTAAGAATAGAACACCAGTGGTTAATTTTGATTGATGCCCAACTGTCAAAACGGCCATGCCACATGGATTAAATGTGCGGCCAGAACGTCATTATGGTGTTGAGTGGCGAGAAGCGTTCTTCTCACTCACGTGACAAATTACTCGTCCAATTGTATGTGCTCATTGTCTCGCTACAGGCCAATATATCGGACACGTGTTTAAATCATTGGCAATTGTTGGATGCAATTTGATTTTTTTTCAGCAAAGCTACGGCATTTCAGTGCCGGACTGGGCAGTGATGCTGATGGACGATAGATGACGGCGATTAATTTTACACGGATAAATTGAACAGGACTATTCAAAGATGTATTATAAACATGCTGTTGAAAACGACAATTAAATTGATCGATGCTGAAAATCTATTGATTTTGTAAATGTGAATGATGATCCTATTGGAAATTATTATTATTTCAATCATAATAAATAATACAGATGCGTTTCTTCATCTCATCACAAAGTTTTTGAACAAAATCCCATAATAGAAAGACAAATTAAACAGCAGATAAGATAGAGAGGACAATACATTAAATATGTAAATAAAATATATGCTGAATCTTATTCAGCAGATCTAGATTCGGTTTGTCATAATTGAAGCTAAATTAGTTTTGTTAGATTCGTTTCTGAGAACAACGATAAAATATTAATCCAAGAGTTAGTATATGCGGGTCTAAACTACTACGTAATTAATCTAGATTGCAATCAAGGATCGCTCAATTTGGGACCAAAATTCTAAAGATGGACGGTTCTGCTACGATCTTTTTTGAGATAAGAGTGTGCCGAAGATGAATATGTTGCGCAAAATAATATCTGCGAGATCTATCAGCTCACCAATTGAGCATACGTACTTAGTCCTAATTGTAGATAGCATTGGGATCACATCCGTCGCGACGACGCAGATGAGCGCAAGAGCTGGACGCTGATGGAGGTGGACTTCAGACGGAGCCACGTGGTTCAGTCGCCCTTGTGAATGTCAAGAGTCAATGGACGAAATTGAGTGAATATCTGAGGATGAAGACCGACAACACGTGTTGCTGCGTGATTGTGGTGATAGGGGTAGCGCTCTTCGGAGGTCAGTGAGATAAATAATCTTTTAAATAAAATATTTTCCTTTAAATTAAATTTTTAACCCTTTGGCTGCTAAGTTTGGCTCGCTAATACACGACATATCGTTGTTCAGCAGTTAGAGGGTTAAAATAATACATATAGTCATATATTAATATTTAAATTAAGCTAAAATCAATTCAAATATGAATGTTTTATTAAAAAATTATAATATTAAACAATTATAGATTATTTCCTCAATCAAATTAATCATGAAACTAAACCTTGTGCAATCCTTGAAATAGATACTCGATGAATTTAACATATTATCCTTTCTTTATGAAGCGCAAATAATGAATAATATACCAGTATATTATTGAAATTCGTTCTGAAGGTCTTCTTTTGTATAGAGATAAGAATTATATTCTAAATATATCAAATATTTATGACAATATTTGCATTTCAGCATTGTTAGCTGTATTCTATGTTAACAAATCAACGACTGAATTGACGGAATTAAAGCAAGTACACGTTGTAAGTATAAAACAGCTTGATAAATAAAAATATTATTAAATAATGTGACGATTAATTCGTTTTAAGGTATTTTCTGAAGGACAACGAACACCGATGATGTTAGAAACTGAATATTATCCGCTGAGCATTCATAGAAATGAAACTTATTATCCGTACGGATATAATGCGTTGACGAATGTAAGAATAATAATTTAAATATTGCGATAAATCGTAGATAAACCAATTTGTTTTGCCCAGGATGGAAAAGTGACCATGTTCAAGACCGGAGAAATGTTGAGGAATATATATGACGATTTTCTAAAGAAAATATATCGACAGGAAGAATTGTTTATGCTAACTTCTGATACGGATATATCAAAGATGAGCGGCTTACTAGTATTAGCAGGTTTGTGGCCTGTAGCTCCAGAACAAAAATGGACGGAATTAAACTGGCAACCGATTCCGTATAAAAGTCCGACAGTCGACGAGGATATTGTAAGTAGCTATAACATTTTACCTAAGATTGAGTTATCTACTTCATATTGGATATAGAATCAATTTTCAGATGCTCTTTGATATGAACTGTCCACGTTATATTCAAGAGAAATATAGGATAACGAAAATATTCACACAAAATACGTTGTCACCTTATGACGATATATTACAACGTTTGACACTTCTCACGGGAAGAAATATAACAACGCCCTTAGAAGTGTTAAGGCTATCAAATTTATTACGTTCACAGGTATATTTTAAATACAGTTAAACCCCCACTAACACTAAAATCGGGACCGTGTAATTGGGGGAGTGAAGCCGTTCGGCTGTGTGCGTATAGCCTGGCACGTGTTGAATACACAGACGCTATCCAACGTTTGACTGTATGTGAATGCGACTGCGCAATTGGGGGATTTGCGGCGAATATACTCAGTGTGTAATTCGGAGTAGTGTAATTGGGGGTTCCACTGTATAGCATCGATAATATATTAGCGAAAGTTAACAAATAAAAAAAAATGTTTTAGGAACAAATGAAAATGAAAAATCCTAAATGGTATAGAAATATGAAAAAATCCATTAGGGAACTAGTCAGAATGGAATACAGTATTATGTTTCGCAATAAATTATTGCAAAAATTGAGCGCAGGTATTTATATTATATTAAAACACATTATTAAAATAACACTCTTAATTTTTATCATTTAATATTCAGGTCCATTATTAGAAAAAATATTAAATGATTCGAAAAAACGAATCGAGCAAGAACGACTTAATGAAAAAGGCATCAAAATTGCAATGTATTCGGCAACGATGAAGAATGTGGCGTCGATTTTAACGGCAACGCGTATTGCTAAACCAAATCAACCGAGATACGGCTCAGCATTTATAATCGAATTGCATCATAAAAAAGCTTCAAACGATTATGCATTTAAGGTGAATATTATCAATAAAAAAATAATTCATATATAAAATAAATATTAATTTTTAGTTATATGTATGGGAGCCTGATTTGCCATTACCGACTTTAATTAAACTGCCCAAATGCGATGGTCTTTGTCCGATAAGTGATTTTGAAAAATTACTGCAAGATATATCAGTGACGGACTACATAAGAGAATGTGAAATAATGAAATGAAAATATTTTTATAATATGAAACTGTAGATAATTGATCGTAGACAAATAGAAGAATAATTGATCTCATAAACTTAAACTCTAAAAAATAAACTAGATGGAATACGTAGTTATAATATCTAAATGTTAATAAAAAATAATAGATTGTATTATTAATGAATTAAACCTACCTGCGTCGATTTTCAGTTCAGTCTCATCTCTCGGTATATTCGACGAGATAAAACTGAATGCTTCAGCTCCCCATGTCTGGCATCCACGTAATCTTAAATATTCGGCAATGAGAGCAGCAATATGTAGTTGACAGCACATAGCCTAAATACATCACATATTTTAGAAACTATATTTTGTTTAATATTCACATAAACAATAAATGTATATTACTTCGGCATGATTACCAGCTCTATTGTGATGTTGTGCCATTGTATCGAGCCAAGCATGTCGTAGACGCGGGGTCGCTCTGTAAGAAACAGCGAGCGTGTGTTGTAATTCGGCTAATCTCTCTTGTTCCGCTCCCCATCCCGCACTTCCGCTACCTTTTACGACCATTTCTTCGGTCGCTATTAAAACTGTTCGTATCCTACGAGTGAGGTCTTTCACATCAGAAGGAAATCCTGACGAATGATAATAAAACAATTTGAATGTTTCGATGCTCTATATTTTAATAAAAATAATGTGAATATACCTGATCCTTTCATTACTTTATCGCTGCTAGCGAAACTATTGATTAACGCTAGGGATTCTTGAAATCTAGTATTGTTGAGACTAACCACATTTCCGAGCATTCTAGATACTGCTATTATCACCTAAGATACAAATATACATGATATAAACGATTAATATGCTTTATTTTAACACTTTCGCGGCCGGTGATGCATATGTTGCATCATCACTGGTTCGATAATTGTTGGCCGCATGATGTCACATATGCATCGCGATCGCGCCATTTTTTGGTAGTTCGATGCGGCCACGATAGTGTTAAAGCATAGCTATAAAAAAATAAAATATACTTGTAAATGAATTCGTGTTAATCCTTTTCGATGTGTATGTTCAAAGTTTCCTCTCATTAGTAGATATAACATCGCCGTCGCTTCTTGACGTAATGAGTTTAAACGGCTATCACAAGCTTTGAGCAATGTGCTTACTAAGCTTCCACAAAGAATACCATTTCCTGAAAAATTTAAATATTCGTATTACTAAAAAACACGTTGAATATATTTGAAAGATTTAAACGTAAAAGTTATTTACCTTGGTACAATGTATCTGAAAATTTATTGATGTATGCTCTCAGGGCGGCAAAGAGATGTTTGTATAAAGATTCGCTCTGCGGATGGTATAGCAAACGCAAATATGGTTTAGCGGTAACACCGTTTAATGAATCAAAATGTTCGGTATATAAACAAACTCGGTCGACTAAAATTAAGCCTACTTCGGTTGCTAACCATCCAGTTGTTAGCGCCACATATTTTCCAGAATTATCCTTGTCTAATAAATAAACATTTGATATTATAACAATTATGTAATTTATAATATAAGTCCAAAAATAACAACCTTTATTTATCGATGGAATATTTTCTCGATTGACAGTGTTATTTTTGTCGGGCATGGAAGGCGGTTCTTTGGAGAAATCTGGAGGACTCATTCTCGCAGGCAACGTTCTCGCCTTCATCGGCTTAGTTTTATTCATATGATCCGGTGCATACGTTTTAACATCGGATAATATCTTTTTCTTTCCTGCGTACTTAAAATGATCAACACAAATTCTAAAAACGATAAAACAAAAACAATGTAATCAAATTTGATATATAACGCTATTATAATTTTTTTTATATAAATCATACTAACTCCAAGATGCTGAAAAATGCATTTATATGATTTCGACTGCAATTTCCCCACCAATCTATCAACTGATCGTCGTCAATATTTTTTAGTACAAAAAGAAAGCAAAACAAAACGTCACGTATTTCATCTTTGGACATAACACCATACCTACATAAGACACAATACATAAAAGGGATGTTAGGAAGACAATTACCGTAACCAAACATGAATATTTAATTAATTATGATTTTTATACCTATTGACGGAATCACAAGTGTCTTTTGAATCTAATAATTTCAATGCTGCTGTATCAAAACTTTGATTTACGCCATTATATCCATCACCGGACATTGTGGATACATCCGAGTTAAGAGAAATATTAGAATTTCCATTCACATTACCTATAAAAATGGGAATAAATATTTTTTTTTAATACTTCATACGTTATTTAATTTTTTTATAGAATCAATACCATTTCCGTTATATCCGGCTAAGGACACAAAAAATGTAGAATCTTTAAAATGCGTTGAATTACGAACAGGGCTAGCTTGATCAAAATGCAACGTTAATCTATTCCTTCTCGGTGTGCAAATATTATTGGTTATTGAAGATGTATCTTTAGGTACCATTAGTGTTACAGAATTAGAATCGTTGTTAATATCAGTATTCGATTTTTTTAAACTTATAGTATCAACGTTTAATTCTTTTGTTGTTAAACGATGTAGATTATCTGTAAATATGATTTAATTAAAAAAAAAATGAAGAAATGTTTTTTTAGTATGAAATAACAGCTTACCGACGACAATAGATAACCAGGGAGAGTATAATGAAGCTATTCTCCCCCGTGATCCTTTTCCTTTGTATCTGTCGTCCAGTTCATGTTTTGTCATAATCTCACGTAATATAGAAAGTGAAAATTTTCGTTTTTGTGGAGCTTCGTTCAATGATAAATGAACGTGTTTTAGAAGGATACCAGCTAAAAAATGATTTTGAACAAATTCTTCGCTAGGGCTCATGTCACTCTCTGAAAATTGAAAAAAATTCTAGTTTTGATTCTGATTTTTGGTATATAGTAAATTTATGAAGTACCGTTACACCAATCTTTCGCTGGTAAACGATTGTGCTGAAGTGGTAAATTAAATGCGACGTAATGCTCATGCTGACATATCACTTGGATAAATGTGAATTTGAAATCGAATAGAGCTTTAGGATCGCCATATTTAAATTTTCCAATGTAATTTCTTATTTGTTTAAAAACGAATCCCCTATCCATGAAATTTAAACATTTCTGAAAATATATATTAATATAAATAAACTGAATTTTAATTCATAATTTATGGAAGACATTTATGAAACATACTTTTAAGAATATCGCAACATTTTTATTTATAGTATGTGTTTGTATCGGGTTGCTGAAGGATTAGGACGGTTCAATTGAATTAACTAGTTTTTCAATATGAGACACAAATTTTATTGGAAATCTTTCCGTTCGGCACATCTATGAATAAATTAACCAATATAACATTTTAAAAATAATGAAATATATAATTTATTTAAATATACCTTTATTCTACCGGTGTTGATTAAATATTGAGCCATGCTTTTTGTAATTATTTGGAAAAAAAATGAAGAATGTTGCATGAATTTATGACCTAATAGAAAATCTTGTTGCGAAGATTCTACGAACGAATGAAGAGGTGCCATTAGATGTTCATGAATACCGTTTCCAACACACAAGAAGACATACTGTAATAATAAATTATCAAAATATTAATTAACACCTCGATGAATTTCTTTAGTTATAATTTTTAAAAAATCATACTTTGATGTAGCTTTCTAAAAGATCTTTCCGTCCTGCATCATATATCATATGTACCAGATGAACAATTAATCGAACAACCTGTATTCCAACATCGGAAGTACCTTGTACCATAGCCTAAAAAAAAAATTAAATCAGTACTTACTCAGTACAGTACTCTGTGGAGTGTGGAACCTAAGCTTTACGCCTCAGTCCGTCTACGGCTGTATGACTGGTTAAATAATATATAAATAAATATGAGACAATTATGTAATACTAACCAAAACTTCAAAAAGTTGATTCATTATCGTCGGTAAAAATTGTATTAATGTCGTTAATTGAATACCGTGTCCTGCCTTTAATATTTTACACGTTTCAGTTTCCGGGGGCATTGAGCCAATTTGTGGTTGAACTAATTTTTCAGCATGAGAAAATAGATTTTGCAAATGAGGATCGCGGGTCAAAACTGTAGAATCAAGAGTAAAGTTGCAGCGAAATAGTGGTTTTTCACCATCAATCCATACGGTATCTGGTCCAGCATTCTAAAACAACAAAAAATATTACAAATATTAATAAAAAGCGTATTGAGATGGAATTACGATTTTATCCGTTTATGAATATTAGTTGAGTCATAAGAAACGGCAAAAAAACAAAAGTAATTTCTCTGTGCAAACTTTGACCCCAAAAAAATTTACATAATTATGATACCCGTATACGAATAAATATCCAAATGCAAAATGTAGCTTTAACTCGAATTTACTAACAAAATATACAGGTTCTAGATATTCCCATGAATCGAATGAACACATTCCTTTCCAACTAACTTTTGTACAAAGATTGCAGCATGAGTCGTTAATATGTGAGGTGAATTGATATTTGTCACACCGGTGTGACATCCCAGTTGAGTTCCTTTAATTGGTGCTGTGTTATCACTGCAGAATGAAGTAGCGCATTATCGTGATGGAGATTGATAATTTTTTTTTACAAATTCTGAGTTTAATTTGGTTAGGTTGCAACTGTTTATAATAGATAATGTCCTTCATATCCCATCCAACAAAAACTTTTTTTTTATGAAGGTCGTCCTTGGGGGTAGCTAATGGCATTTCTCCCAACTTGGCCTGGTGTCGTTTTCTTGTAACATTATTATAGACCAGGGGTGAGCAACCTTTTTTTACAACGGGCCATTTACAAATTAAAAAATGTTGCACGGGCCGCACGTAAGAAAATTATAATAATACAAAAAAAATAAAGAACTCAAAGTATCTAAAAAAAAAAAAACAACAAAAATATAAAATTACAGAAATACTATAAAAAAAACGGCGAAAGATATATAAGGAAAAAGTTTATTTATTGGGAAATATGGCATTGCTTTTGCCATCAATTGTCTATATTTGCTGATATAGACGACACAGCAACTCGCATCGCCAGCTTAAACGCATATCATTTAAACTCGATCGATGATCTCTTTTTAATTATTTTCATTGGCGAAAATAATTGTTCGCAAACATAAGTACTTTCCAAAAGTGCGTCATTGTTTGCCGGCATGCGCCCAATCGGGGGATTTTTCAAATTCATGTAATTTTGATAGAAATTATGTATGTCAACATTGTAAATTTATTTTAACCGTCGCTTTTGTAAATCTATTAATTCCATTTGGAGACTGGAACTCATCTGGAACTGTTTCCACTTCTATATTAAATGGTGAAGAAAAAATATTAAAACTAAGAGCGGTTTTTTCTGATCTTAATATTTAAATCGCAACTGAAATTCCCTAATTAATTTTTCTAAATGCTGGGCATATTTTTGGGTTTCTGAAGAATTTTCTTATCTTAGATGTGTAAATTGTAAAGTGTAAAATGTAAAATGTTGTTTGATAACAGATTGTTCCAAATTTTTAGTTTTTTTCCAAAAGCATTAATTTTATTAAACATGTTATGAATAAACTGGCCTTTTCCCTGAACTTCCACGTTTAAGACATTAAAATGCTTGGTTATATCGACGAAAGGCAAAAATCACATCTATTCTTTATCTTTCAAAATGGGAAAATGGATATTCCTTCATTTCCACAAACAATTGAATATCATTTTTTAAATCATATACCCTTTTAAGCATAGCATCTCTATTAACCCTTTCCACTTGTGTTGTATATTACATACATCCTCTTTATTCACTTCTCAAACCATTTAAAAATTCCTTAAATTACGGTGATTTAACACCGAGATTTATGGAAATTAACAAGTTTTATTACAGGCGCAGGACAACGCAACGCTGCGGAAACTAAATCACATAAATAAAGCACGATATCATTGCCTATCAATGATTTTAGCATCATTTTCAAAAATTGGTAAAAAACACCGCTTCAAGGTACAATTAGGTTAAGGGACACTAGAAATTTTGCAGTCAAACGGATTTCACGAAAGCGGGCGGCCTAATAAAGAAAGCCTCGCTGGTCGCATGTTCAAGGGGTCAGCAGGTTGCTCACCCCTGTTATAGACAACCCATTTTTCATCTACTGTCACTAGCAGATGCAAAAAACATTCTTTCTTTTGTCTCGCACACATTTGTTCTTATTATGCTTACAAGAGTCTACCTCACTTCCTCTACAGCGGTACTACCTGTTTTGGGGGGTATGCTTCCTTTAAACTTGGAAACGCAAGTTCATTCTGCAGTCTGACTGGCCTCGGTGAAGATGCCAAGAGTACCACCATGCGAAAAAGAGCCATGACCGCTGTCCCAGGAGATTGACAAGAGAGATGGGAAGAATTGACTACCCATTCTTCCAAAATTTCGCACGTCATCTGAAAATGAATTGTCACGGGATGCGAGAGGATGCTTAATGAAACTATTGCGAGTGCCCTAAGTCAACGTATAAACACTAACTGTGGGAGTATCCACTAGGGCCCTGTGGGTAATCAAAAACGCATTTGCAGCTTTTAGCAAGTTTGCCGGCTGCGTCGACGTGAGAGCCGACGTCCTTAACCTGGCCCCTTAGCCCTAATGGGCGGTTATTCTGACTATGGATTTAAGTGTCTCCGACCTGCTTGGCCATGGCTCTACCTTTAAGCCCCTCAATAAGAATTTGCCAGATCAATGTAGAAGGGCTAATTGCTGCAAAATCAGATTTCCTCTCCAGATTGACGACGGAACAAAGCATGAATATCACTGGATGGTCCCTGGCGGGTTCTTCACCGCAGGGCCGATGTGCTCTGGGAAGGAAGACCCTAACCTGTTGACTAACTAATAACCGTTTATGACTTTAAGCATGCTAGAATTAATCACGCTGTCTGTAGAAATGCAATGCTTTAGAATAACCAGGTAGAGGAATCTAGAAACAATTCTTTTGTATTCCCGTCACCAGTAATGGTGGTGAGATGCGACTATCCCAGGCTAGGTTGACCTCGCTTCCTAGCCACTCAAGGCGCAGTGTCAATAAATTCCTTGAGCCGCTTCATCACATTACCGCCTCTACAAACTCGCTTCCGCCCTATAGTTCCCAGGTCGTGAGCAGCAAACGGTAAAACCCCGTTCGATGGAAGCAATGCCGCGACCGTGTTTGTGACTATTGCTAAGGCATGCAATGTTGGTCTGTGTCGGCCCAAAGAGGCCCGTTCCTCCGTAGGCTAGTGGATCAACCTGCACCTGGATTACGAGCCAACTAATGTTGTTCTTGGCGTGCTCCGAAATGGCGGAGGAAACTCCTACAACGACGAGCACGCGAAGAATGGCAAAGTAAAAGCCATACGAAATCATCATCATCAGTGTCTACTGTTGAGGCGGTTGTTCACTGTGCCTGTCAAGGTATGCTGGCCCAGTGTACCATAGGACGGGCCTATAAAGTAATCCTCCATCCTGGAGTGGCCCCCAGCATCGCGGTTCGAGCTGCGAACACGTGAATTGAGAGACTATATTTTATTTCTTTAACCTTTCTTTGATTTATTTTCCTTAGGCCCTGTTAATTACAACGGGACTCTACTTTTTTCTTGTTTGCCTCAATCGCAAATGGGTGGCTTCAGGTTTCGGCTATCTCCAACCCGAAGCGGAAATCCGCTTGGGGACTCATTCTTTGCGTTGAAAATAGATTCTTTAAATGTAAATTCATTTAAAAGATATCGGATTGGTTTGTGTAAGGGGCTACACTGTGGATCCCGTAAATGTAAATACTCGGTTAGTGTTAGAAACATCCAGTGACATTACATGTTGGGAAAGCGAGACGGAATCCGACTAGCGGAGACAACGTGGATGGTGGTGGGAATGTGTCTGTCTCGCACATAATGAAACACATGTTGTAACTCGGTCCAGCAGGTTTGCGGTTGACAAGTGGTGCAGCACCCACTTAGTATTTGGAAACCATTCCAATGCGATGCCGATATCTCACCGCTATTGATTGAATTGTATCCTCATTCAATGCGATGTCCCTGGTATTTTGACGGGAATCAGCTTCAAATCATCACCGATGAAAAATTCATAGGGGGTCTATTGAGTCCAATAACTCGCTATTATTGAAGAATTTGTTAGGAGAAACCCATTTTTATATAATACAGAAGCAACATTTAGCACAAATATTAACGTAGTTGGTTGAAAAAAATACATCTATGTAAAAATACGCCGTTACTCATGACCTTATAAAATAAGTTATGTTTGTCGTGGAAAGTAACCATAATTTAAAGCAATAAACATTACAAAGTGATTAATTTACCCCTTTTCCTAATCCCAAAGGTTGAATTGAGAGATATCCGGAAGCAAGATGTGAAGCAACTGGAAGATTCACCATCTCCTCAATCAACTTTCCATTTTTGAGAAGTGAAATCCATGAATATCTAAAATGCGAAATTATTATCAATATTTTTTTTATTAAAAACAGATGTTTAAATATTTTAAATAATTACCCGACACAGGATTCGACTGTGTAATCTTGTTTTTTAGATATATCGCATGAAACATGATAAAATGTGAATAATATATGATGAGTAGACGTTAACATGACGGGTAGTCTTATTTTGATCTCATCAAACCATAAAGGACTTGTGTTGTGATGAACAACGGCGCATATTCGTTTACTGACCATTCCGTTAATGCCGTATATAATCTGAAAAATATATTTTTGCTAGTAATTCCTACATAGATGATGATAAATAAGTAAATATTATTTACATTCAATGGCATTGCGCCCTGAGAATCGCTTTCTCGAACTTCAACATGGCATGCAATATTTCGAGCTCTTGCGAATATTTTTTGAGAGTCAAAATTTAATAAAATCGGATATATGTATAGATGATTAACATATGTACTATGCGGATTTTCAAACGGAGAATTTATCGTGGCCAATTCCATTGTACATGGTGATGTCGGAGGCCGGAAATGATTTAATTGGCGCCCAACCGCATGTGAGACTATCTGCAATGATACAAAATGAATTAATTTAAATAGAAATTAGATGGAATTATAATAAATATTCAATACTGACTAGTCGGTTGTTCGGTGCATGGATGTATATTAATTTTAATCCATCCAGGTATCAGAGTCAGTTTGGACATTTTATCAGGTTTGCGAAATTCAGATAGTGTTTTTAATAAATCATCATCAGACATTCGGCCCGTTTCTTGTCGAAATATCGCAGGAAAATCAGGACCCGTATCTACCTCATTACTATATAATCTGAAAGAAAACATCAATTGAAATTCGTTTAAGATTATATTTGGATTATTAAAATAATGATGTATACCTAAATAATGGTTTAGCGGCCCATGCAAATGGCATTCTGTATGTACCGAGTCTACTGGCATATGTTTTCACAGCTTTATGGACTTTAAGTCCGAGTCGTGGATCTTTGGTAGCTTTCACATAGGGTTCGGTAACTTGTTGTACACTACCCTGTAAAATTTTATCTATCCTAATGACTAAAAATATATCCGGATGTGGATTATTGATTGATAAAATTGCCTGAAATACATACAATAATTATTAAAAATATTTATTTATGATTTAAATAGATAGATCAATATGGCACACCTGTTTCTTAGTTTTAAACCAATCTTCGGGTAATTTTGTCAAATTGAGTTTTGGATCTACTTCGGAAGTGCCGTTGCACAATCCCGAATTTGCTTCATCTTGAATCATCTCCTTTACGGCAACATGATTCACGTCAAAATAAAAATTCTCTGTAATTTTTTTACCATTCCGAGAATCAAATAATGCTAAATACGTGTAATATGGCTCTACTTGACATAACATTTCTTTCTCGCCATCTATTGGTGCTTGAAATCGAAATTTAACACTTTCGCACTTCAAGAGAATTCTTTGTCCAAATTGTTCTCTATAAAATTTATGCATATAAATATAAATGATCAACGTTATGAACTTAATATTTAAAATTAAATACTTGAATGGTTCAATTTGTGGTTCGGGATTAAATACTGCATTGTGAGGTATAATAAATAAATGATTCCGGGCATAATTTCGTGAGAATGATATGGACATATCAGTTTCTTTAGCGTAACTAATTAACAATGGATTCATACTGTGTTCTAATCCTTTTAGAGTTCCATAAATTGGCGGTGGCGCCATTATTGTGGGAATAAGTGGCTCTTCAACTAGAAAGCATTGAAAGCATTGATATACGAAAATAATTTTAAATAAACAATTAAATGAAGAAAAATCTAATACCTTTACATTCTTTAGACGAAATATCTTCTGGTTTTGCATGTTGTAATATAGAAAGAAAAGATGTGATCCATTCTTCTAACTCGTTTTCTGATTCGGAAGCAAACGTATAACCTTTAATACCCGTTTCCATACGGATTTCAAAACAATTGCGATATCGTTTAGGATTCTATAACAAAATTGTACGATATAATTTATTTAATTACAAAATAAGTATATTATTTTATACCCTTGTGACTTCAAGAGAGCAATCGATTAATATTGATAATTTGGCATCTTCTCGTTTCTCATCTTTATGAACGTCCAAAACGTATGAACCATCGATCTCTTGTCGTAAATAACAATACCGCTTTTTGAAAGTTTTCGATGTTAAATTTACGAAGATCCTATCAGATCCAATCTCGGGGCCTTTCAATAAATAACCTTGCTTTATTATAGAATCAGTCTTAGTTGCTGTATGGCTTTTATCAATTACATCGGTATCAATATCAACTTCATAAACATCTTCTTTATTAGAAAATAGTATTGGCGAACAGCTAGATATGAGACTATCGTTAGTATTATATTAAAAATATATATCAGGTGAAATTAAGCATTTTATTTACCGGGGCAAGTCTAAATAGGAACCAGAGTATGCACTGTATTTATAGTGAACCAGATTCCAACTGGAAACGTAACTGAGCAAAGCTTGCCGTGTTAACAACGGACAAGTCGTCGCTACACGAGCATCGGGTACGGTTGTATTTACAGTTCTCCATCTCCGTGGAAGTACTACGCACTAGAATTTGAATAAATATAAATATAACATCCACATCAATATAAATAATATATTGAAAAAACATACCGAAACATCATCAGGTGGATATAGAAGTATTTCTCTGAGTGGATCATTTTCCAATATAACTTTCTTATTTGTGATGAATGATTCAAAATTCATAGGATCCATTTTTAAGCTTTCGTTTAAAATTTCTGAAAATTATAATAGATTTTAAATAATATATAATTATTTAAGAATTTAATTTTTATTGACATCATTTGTATTATAAAATGTATATAAAAATATTATATTATAAATTGTTCTTCATTATAATGCGATTATATCCATCAGTTAAAAACACAATAAATATGTTTAAAATGACCTAGCCTGTGTATATTGAGATCCATATTTGTGGTTAGCCACAAATAAAAACGTTATCAAACAATTCCAGTCATAGCGGTGAAGATAAGATTTTTTATAAATATAAAAAATAAGTAACTGATTAAATAACCCCACATTAAATGCAACTTGTCTGGTGTGCATCAATTGCATGATTTTCAATTGTATTATAATATAGATGAAACAAATAAAATATATAGGCATGTATATAATTACAAAATTTCGTGAGCAAACAAATGTTTTTTGATCGACGATTGTTGTTTTTGCGAATTAGAGCATTTTATGATTTAGAAATTGCGCAAAAAAATGTATCGACGCGAATGGGTTTGGAAAATGCATGTATTTAGAGAGCTGAGGCGTAGCACCACACCTGGAAAGGAAGGGGCGGGGCCTCACGCGCCCGCCGGTCCTGCCGACCGGCTGACACTTTTGGCCTGCAACGACATCAGCCAGCAACTCAAATAAATGTTTTGGCCTTAAACCAAATATCTTGCACCATATTTTTAATAAATTTTCTAAGTTAACTGCGTATGATGAACAATGTTGATCTCTGATCTTATTTTTAAACATTATAATAAAGAAAATCGTAGCCATAAGAATAATAAAATATTGAGCTCATTTTCAAATGGTAATTTTTAATTATTCTTGAAATTATCGAAAAGTCGTCGTAGATATGTTGAAAATATTTTAAATCAAATATAGAATGATTATTAAAAATAGTTTATATAATTTAAAAATATTATTTTTATGTAGAATAAAAATAAATATATAATTCCATTGTGAATTTTTTTCCAGTTATAATTTTAAATATAAATTGCGATATCGGTTTTTATACAACAATTATTGTTTAATATAATATTTATATTAATTACATATAAAAAATAATCTACATATACTTCATTACCTAATTATTTTAATAATGGTCAATTTACAATTATAATTTTATATTAGATATGTTGTCTATTTATTCGACAAAGTATTTAATTTGAATATAATTACAATTTTATTTTTAATTATAATCATAATTTAATTCATAAGAAGTGGTTCGTGTGTCTTCGCATGTTCCCGGACGCGCTCGTGTAGAGGCAAAATATATTAATTTAGGAAAGTTGCTGGACAACTTAGTTCTCTGCCGTGGTACCCGTCGCGAGGTTGTGCTCCTCCACTTGCAGTCATGGCCTTGCATTTTGATAGTGGCATTCGTTTGTTGTGCTTTTGTATAGTGATCTCAGCCACAGAGGCCTCCCTGTCCGGCCTCTATCTGGACAATGGCCTGGACCAGACAGAGATCGATCGGGCCATGACTCACAGGGAGAAGGCGATGATGGAGCACGAGATCCTGGATCTCCTCGGTTTACCTACTAGACCGCGAAGAAGCAAACGGATGCCATTGAACAGCTCGGCTCCCATTTTTCTGATGGACATCTACAAATCCTTGGCCGAGGAACACGACTCTGTGAGGCCTACGCGTAGCTCCGACGTAGTCCTCAGCGGCGAAGATCTCCAAGCAATCGACGAGAGCGACGTGATCATGACATTCCAAAGCAAGAGTGAGTTTATTTGCATATGTACAATTAAGTCCTCATTAAACTTTAACCTATAATATGAGGATAAATAAATTTATAAATATTATCATAGTAATATTATTATAAATGCATACGATTAATGTATGATGTGGTAGGCGTGGATGAGTGTTTATTTCGCCAGTGTAATCGAAATTAGCAACGTCCATTCTAGAATTTGTAAACATTGGTATTTCCTACTTAAGATCTGGTCTCGAGAAGCAAATTTCGTATTTCAACACTTGTTAAGTGTTTATGTTTTGTATATGCTTATAATTCCCTGGAAATCTTTCGTAAAAAAAATGTGCATACATTAAATTGCATCGATCGGTTTTAGTTATTTTTATATTTTTTCGAGAAATACGTCCGTGTTAAAAAATATGTATATTATAAGTCAGTAATATATCGCCATATTTTTGTTATAAAAACATTTATTTTTAGATCATCATGGAGCTAGTATGAGGCACGAAAAAAATCGAAGGCTTTGGTTCGACATCTCGGAAGTTCCCGTCGGAGAGACCATCTTCAATGCAGAACTTCGTGTTTTCAAAGCTTCAAATTATTCGGAATACCATCCTCTCGATTTATTCGTCATCACTGCTCACAAAATCACAAGCATTGACCATCAAGGGTAATTTTTTTGATAAAATCACAAGAAATAATTGTTTGCAATTATTTTTTTTTACTGAAATACCAATGCGTGTAAGTAGAATAGCATTTGGCGTTTGTTTTTATACCTGTAGAATTGAAATTGCCCACCTTTAAGTGCATTCCAACAAACGTCAGGGAAGCTCAACTTATTTAAATCAAAAAACAAAAAATATTATTTTATATAAAAATAATTAAAAGATTGCTATAAATGAGTTAATACATAATATATATATTTTTGATTCTATAATTTTTAAAAAGATATTATTGCAATAAATCCAAAAATATAATTCTAAGCTTTATCCGCATATTTTTTTTATATATTTTATCAATACATACAATATAGATTTTTGATTGTTAAATAAAGCTCAGGAGATATTTTGTAGATTTAATACCCCTGTTAGATTTTTTGTCGAAACCACCTAGGAAGGGTCACCTGTTGACTTACCTGTTTCTATTCATTGTCTTAAGTGTTTAAAAATTCCCAGAACAATAATTGATAACTCAATTCTGAGAAGGTAAAAGCCATGCACAATAAATTTAAAAATAGAGAAGTGTATCTATTTGTGAATCTTAATAATAGATCACATGAAAGGTTTACATAAAAAAAAATATAAATTTCTCAGAATATTTAATATATATTTTAATTAAATAACAAGATTTTTCTTATCTACAATATTAATTAATAAATTAAGTAAATAACACATTGTGTTTATAAATATTAATCATATTCATATTGAGATGTGAATAACTTCTATTCTAATAATTTTTGTATATGCAAATTAAAACGAGTCATTTGTATTAATAAGCCGGTATTGGAATTTTTAGTGGGCTAGAATTGGAATTTGTCGGAGCGAAGAATACGACTGCAGCTAAAGAAGGATGGATTGAGATTAACATCACGAATGCATTCAGCGACTGGGTAGCGTTCCCGTATATGAATAACGGATTGTATATATCGGTCCATCTTCATTCAAAACCAGGTATGCAAATTATAAATGAATCAATTATAATTTCTAGCATGAACGGTGATATAAATCTATAAAAAAATTACAGAACATGAAATTCATCTGGAAGATATAGGTATTGTGAGTATGAAAGGCGAGGATCAAAAACAACCGTTCATGGTTGCATTCTTGAAATCATCCACAACATTGAACGATAGAGTGTCGACGAGGAAAAAGCGCCAAGCTGGCAAACATAAAAAATCATACGCCGATTCATATGGAAAAAATCCTTTAACAAGTGAAAATAAATTGCATTTTATTTAAACGTTTATTAATATATTATTATGTTCAATATAATAATAATTTATATTTACAGATCCTGTGAGATGGTCATCGAAAAGTTGTCAAATACATACTATGTACGTGAGTTTTAAGGACTTGAATTGGCATGTAAGTATATTAATTTATACGGTTATATTTTTAAAGATAATTTTCATCTCACAACATAATTAAATACATTATAGGATTGGATCATAGCTCCCGATGGTTATCCCGCTTTTTATTGTAGCGGAGAATGTAATTTTCCGTTGAACGCACACATGAATGCGACCAATCATGCGATTGTTCAAACTTTAGTCCATCTAATGAAACCAACTGAGGTATAATATTAAATTATATAATGATATATAAAATTCTTGATAATATTTTAATATTTATTTTAGGTACCAAAACCGTGTTGTGCTCCAACGAAGCTCGCCGCGATATCGGTACTATATTTTTTGGACGAGTCAGTAAATATCATTATGAAGAAATACAAGAATATGGTAGTAAAAACATGCGGTTGTCATTGATATGATTAATTTTACTGTGACGTATTATTGCAGTGATTGAATGTATGACTTGAGAGCAATAACGATATCATGAGAGTTGATTTCGGAGAAATTCAGTCGTTAATTGTATTTATAACATGTAATGCACAATACAGCATCTAATTAAATTGAGGCTTGAGTACTTACGTATAAGTACATAGTATGTGACTTAATTGTATAGTAAACTTAGTAAAACATTATACTTATCGGTCAGTGAATTATTTTTCCAATTGATATTATTGAATCTGAAATGCTTATTTGCTATGAATTATAGATTCTTGAATAATTTCGTTAACGATAGAATTATTCATTTTAATTTTGATGTAAATATATGGTGAATCTCGCTTATTTCATAGTGATTCTCTAGGAAATTATACATATCAACCCTGAAAAGCAATCCCGCTGTATTTAGAAAAAATATGATTGATACAGCAAGATTGCTTTCCAGCGTCGACATTTATTTATATTTTTATAAACATTTAAATAATTATAAAAAATGGATTTTAAATTATAATTCGATGAATATTATTTTACTGACATATTATTTGTATTATCATGTTCTCTATTACTCAAATTAGTGCCATTAGTTGTAAAAAAAATAATTTTCTTTTATTCAAATACACTCTATATTAAAATACTGTTCCTGGTTTTTATTCATAATAAAATGTATTATTAATACGTGCATAGAATTTATATTATATGTTGTATTTTCATTACGTCCAATCAACAACGTAGTACGTAAATTTAATAAGAATACACAAGAGAAATGAAATAATAGCCGTATAGGCAAGCTCTCTCAATATGTTAACTCGTAATATGTAAATAACAACAAAACGTGATAATAGGTTTATATTCAGCACGTCAAATTTTAATTATATATAAACGGCCATAATTTTTGTACAATTTTATATTTATCTATTTTTTTACATTTCGAATAAATGACTTAAACTGATAAAAAAGTATTATTTTTATATTCCCTATCAAATATGTTATCGTTGCAGTGGCAGCAGTAAACAAATTGACGTAGGTACAAATACATCCCGTTTATGTGATAAGAGGATATTGTTTGTAATAATTTAAGTTGACATAATACAAGTTTTTTAATATCGCTGATTATAAATTTATTTGGCCAAATAGTGATTGACTTTCACGCAATGTATGGGATGAACCATTCAATGAAACAAAGCCAATTCATCCAAAAACATTATTCCATTTATTCAGATGTACATATTAAAAATATATATATATATATATTAATAATTAAACTCGCTGAGCGTATGGGCCTTGCCAGATAAAACATATATAGTAATCAAATAATTTACCAATAAATAGAGTAAGTGATCGAAATTTTGATTTTATTTATGTATTTTAGATAATTGGAAAAACATGTAAAGGTTTGATAGACGTGGTAGAACGATAAGAAGGATTGTGTGACTCGGACTATGACGAGCCTTTACTTTCATTGTTGACAGAAATGTAAGCACAGATTTATGATAAAATCACTGACACATTTATTGAAAGATAATATTTACAGATAGGGTTGTTAGGTTATGAAAGAAAGTCGCCTGCAACACTCTCTGACATTGACGGCGCTCGCGACGGTCTGGTGCCAAGAGTATCTTCAGAGGAGTAGCCCTCCGCATGGCGCTATTGTGTCAGCGATTGTAGTAATAAGCTTGTCTGTGGATATATAGAGTCGATGTGAATCGCGATGGGGGAGATGAGAGGATATATCCAGAGTCGTCATGGTGGCGTCTGCGTGTAGCGCGTCAAGATGGCGGCTACATATTAACACTCAAGCACCCGCTGTTTTCAGGCGAAACTTACACCTAAACCCGCATCTTTTTTATCGATTTTGCGATATTGCGCAGCTCTGTAAAAAATGCTTAATAACTTTTTTCCTATTGGAGATAATTTGGTCAAATAAGAAGTATTATACGTATAGTATACTTATTTTAAATTATTAGAATATTTAAATAAGAAATCAAACGTTTGAGCTGTGAACATGATGATTTATTGTATATTAGACGATAAAAAACAAATAGATATCTTTATGTAGTATCTAGGTAATTTTAGCTTTGTAATAAAGGATGTGACTGGTGGAATGTTTATGTGGTACAATAAATATTCCAAAAAAGTTATTTTGTTGAATGGATAAACAAAAATTATATTCGTTACAGTCGATGTCTATTATTCCAAGGACAGTTTTTAACCATAAATAAATACATATGTCATATATTTTACAAAGGGCTTGCAGAGCAATGAATGAAACTGTGTCGCGTCGTAAAACTTTATAAGAAAGCCTTTTGTAGTGCATTAGATAACACGTTTCGTGTGAACCCGCGTTAGTGCGGGAGCGGGTGTTTACCGCTTACGAAAATTTCCGCACTAATGCGGGACCGGGTCTCTGAGTGTTAAGAAGGATCGAAATACGGAAACGACTTAACGTTTCGAATTTATTATTGACTTTATAAAACTATGAAACTAATCCAAACTTTTCTATTTGGGCTTTGTCTTTTTTACACTGTATTCTCTAGATCAGGGGTTAACAACGTGTGCTCGCAGGCTGCAGGTGCTCCAGGCGCCCCAGGCTCTATGTGTATTCCAAAATGTAAAAAACATTTACATTTTTAAAATAAATGTTAGGGTATTGTCGAAAGATTTACCAATATCTTGACTTGAAATGCTTGGGGTCTATTTTCATACAAAATATCCCTCATCGGCCAGAGCCGTTGATTTCGAGCTGCCGTGACGATACGGATAGGTTAAATAAATTATTTGAACATTATAATTATAAAACAAGTCACTTAAAGCAGTGCTCCGCAACCGGTGTGCCACGGCACACTGGTGTGCCGTGAGCCGAATACAGGCGTGCCGCGGTCAAATACAATGTATTTGAAATTTTACAACTTTTCATTGTGTATCAGAATTCTAGGAAGAATTTTGGTGTGCCGTAGATGAGAAAAGGTTGCAGAGCACTGACTTAAAGGATCATAAATAATATAATTATATAATAGGGCAATGTTGAATACAATGCCATGATGCGATGTCCTGATATTCCAGAATTAAAATTGGTTGTGTTTTTTAGCGTCTAGACGGCGGATTGTTGTTTGCATTTTCGATATTTACGAAAATGCACGTGCATAACCTGTTTTTTATGCGTCTGGGTATGTGCTTGAATTCCATTCAATAATTGTTTTGCAGGAATTAATATTTCGAAGTCGGCGTTATTTTTCTTTGATGTGACCACCACAGACCTCCCCAGTGTCGGCAACACGCCGATGTGTCGACACGATAAAAGTGCGGTTTTTGTTTCTGCGTACCCGGTACTCTGGCTGTCCTTGGTGTTGCAGATTTTTTGTTTTTCTTCGCCCGTTTTCTTGATTGTGCTGATTTGCGGAGTCTCGATTTTCAGCGCCGGTGTTTTCTCCGGTATTAGGTGAGATTCTAGATAATGCGTGTCACTAGTACGGTTTATCTCGCATTTGCACATCATACCGGATGCGAGCGAGAAAAAACATTGCTTCCAACAGAAGCGAACATTGTTGTTTTTATTTTTTTTCGAAATTGTGGACAATAAAGGTCAATTATTACTTTTATTTATTCTTTAGACATATTTAGAGAAATACAAAAAGTTTGTGACATGTAGAGTTATTCGAAAAAAGTCAAAAACTTGGGGTCCCAAATAGATTCCATCGGCACGGGTAGGTTAAAACGACCCATCATCCGTTAAAAGCAAAAAATAGAACCAAGAATTTGTATTATACGCCGTCACATCTGGTTTCAATAAAATATTAAATTTATTGCCAAGATGGCCGAAAGCGTCACGTTGAAGATTAGTATGCACTTGTCAACTCAAGAGTGGAGTCGCATAGTATTAAAATCATTAAAATATTTTACAGCGATGTAAATCCGCAGAAAACAGTGAATCGTTTTTACGGTATACTCGCGCGAGTGGGTAGGTAATGGAATTTGTCGAAGCGAAATACAAGATTGCAGCTAAATAAGGATGGATTGAGATTAACATCACAAACACATTCATCGACTGGGTAGCGTTCCTATATATGAATAACGGATTGTATATATCAGTACATCTTCATTCAAAACCAGGTATGCAAATTATAAATGAATCAATTATAATTTCTAGCATGAACGGTGATATAAATCTATAAAAAAATTACAGAACATGAAATTCATCTGGAAGATATAGGTATTGTGAGTATGAAAGGCGAGGATCAAAACCAACCGTTCATGGTTGCATTATTGAAATCATCCATGACATTTCTCATATATGAGAAATCCTTTAACAAATTAAAATAATTGCATTATATCTAAGCGTTTAATAATTTATTAAAACAATGTCAAATACATACTATGTACATTACTTTTTAGGACTTGAATTCAAAAGTGAGTGTTTCAATTTATACGGTTATTATTTTAAAGATAATTTTCATGTAATAGAATAATCAATAACGTTATAAGATTGGGTTACAGTTCCAAATGGTTATCCCGCAGCACGTTGTGGCGGTGAATGTAATTTTCTATTGGCTGCACATATGAATCTAACAAATCATGCGACTGTACAAACTTTGGTCCATCTTTTAATCCCGACTCAGGTATAATAATTAATTATAAAATATATCTATATTTAAAATTGTTGATAATAGTTTAATATATATTTTAGGTGCCGAAACTGGGCTGTGCTCCCAACGAAGCTTGCCGCAACATCGGTACTATATTTTTTGGACGAGTAAATATCGTTATGAAGAAATGCAAGAATGTGATAGTGAAAACTTGCGGTTGTCATTGATATGTTTAATTGTACTATAGCGAATTATTGCAGTGAACCAATTATGACTAGAGAGCGATAACGATATCATGAGAGTTGATTTCGGAGAAATTCTGTCATAATTGTATTTATAACATGTAATATTGCACAATACAGCATCTAATTAAATTTAAGCTTGGGTACTTGCAGAACAACATTGTACGTCTTAGTGATAGTCTAAAACAGCCGCCAGGTGTGGTGTTGCTTATCGTGTTACGATTATCGTCGTTGCCACTATGGCCTAGGAACTGGAGGATTGGGTGAGTTTGTTTGGATTGGTAATGTGATGAAAAGCAGCTTGAGGAACTATTCCGGCATTTGCCCTTGGGTGGCTAGGGAGCCGGGAAAAACTAGCCCGGGATAGTTGTGCCTCTACACCAGTTACTGGTGAGCGAGACGCTATGATATGTTTCTTACCAGGTCAATTTAAGGACTGGAGCGGCGAGCGTGTTGGTCCTCGGTAATTCGGGGACGTGTTTCCATTAGTAATCTTGGTAGTCCATGACGTTGTTTTTATTATAATATGGCCATACTTCAGCGAGCTTCTCTGACTGCTGGCCCGTTCAGATGTCGATGTCGAGTTTCTCCAGCTATGCTTCAGCCTGTTTGTCGGCTTTATTTAAGGGGCGGATGCCTCCGCCCAGTTTTCTCAGTGGGCAGTCGTTCACAATGTGGAGCATGGACTGTATTGGGGCTCTGCAGTGGCCTTTTCACTCGGTTGTCATTCCCCAATTGTGCAGCATATTGGTGCATCGTCCGTGTCCCCTGCGGTTAAGTCGGCACCATTTGTCCACGGCAGGAGATACCCAGTTGATATATTCCTATGAAAAGCATGTCCATACTTAATAATAAATCTTTAATTAATGCATAGTATTTATTACATTACATATTATATTGTTCGTAAATTATGTAATATGTAAATAACAAAGATTTGCTTGAATTATGTAAAATTTGAATTATATTTAAACGTCCATAATTTTTGTACGATTTTATATGTATTTATTTTATTACATTTGATATAAATGACTTAAAATGACATTGTCACGAAATAATATTATCTTTTTATTAACTATCAAAAATGTTATCCTTGCAGTGGCTGCAGTAAATAAATTGACGTAACAACTATTATATCCTGTTTATTTGATAAGATATGATTAACAATAATTTAAATAAATTATTTTAATATCGCTGATTATAAATTTATTTGGCCAAATGGTGCTGGTCTTTCTCGCCTTTCATGCAATGTTTGGGATGAACCACTCATTGGAACGAAGCCAATTCACTCAAAAATATTATTCGATTTGTTCAGATGTACACATTAAAAATAAATATATTAATACAATAATTATTGTTTTTAACGTAGGATAAAGATGGTATAAAAAAATATTAATATGTGGCAAATTAATTTCAAAGATTTTAATAATAATTAGTGTAAGTTATGTAAGATAATCTTAAAAAAAAATTAATTGATTATTATTTATCAATATATTAAGAAGGTCATGTGTCGTCGTTTAAAATTGTCACTGTAATCATATATTTCACTGTTATTGAAAAAGATAAGCATTTTAATCATGATACAAAATTTGTTGTGGTTTCACTGTATTCTAACGTGGACGTATCGTGGATTAGTCCAGTATAATTTCCAATAAATGCAATTAAATTTAGTTACATAAAAAAAAATAACAATTCAATGCCATGCCTGCTTATTGATCGACACTTAAGAATAAATGGATTATTGAAAAGTACGTATAAACTATTTTGATATTTTATTAATCACCATTAACCGACGCGTCGTCCGAAGGGGGTCTATTTATAATGAAAAATATACCCCATGCATTTCAAATCATGATATTGATGGATTATTTCAAGAATAAAAATGGTTATTTATGATATGCTTTATAATTTGGTCGATATCTTGTATTTTTCTTCTAATCAATATGACGCGCAAATGACGTGCACACCACGTGACAGCCAAATTCTCGCCGCACGTGTCACTAGTATACGTTTCACTCGCACTTGGCACATCGTACCAGATGCGATCGACAAAAACATCGCTCCCGCGACTACAGAATCGAATATTGTTATTTTTATTTTTTTCGCAATTGCGGACAATGATTATTTATAATATTAATTCTTTAGACTTTCTTAGACAAATAAAAACAGTTTGAGATATGTAGGATAATAGTTATTCGGGAAAAATCAAAAACTTGGGGTACCCAATAAGCTAGGCGTGTATCAACATGTGTAGGTTAAATTATCATTTCCGAAGTGAACATTATTTAACCTAGATATAAGCAAGCATTCTCAAAAATTTATAATAGTATGTACATACATAACTATATCATCATCATTTGCCAGTCACAAGGCTCTCACTCGCTGAGGGCATGGACCATATCAAACTCTCGCATGGTAGTTGAGGCCAAAGGAACCTTAATCTCACACATGACGTGAGTGCTCCCCTTTCGTGTCCATACCGCGGGAACCTAAGCCGTCTTGGTATGCGGTTTTTTGTAAGATTTTGCCCTGGACCATTACCAACGCATCTCTATCATATGGTATCGGATGTACCGTCTCGACTGTGTCCAGGCAAGTAGGAGGGGGTTTGCCTCGGTATTCGTGTGTTCTCTTCTCTAAGGCGTTATCTGCTTTTAACGAGTCGCGAGTGACAAGTAGCGAGCGACCACACACACACGCCTATGTAGATATACACAGGCATACATATGCACATCTGCCCAAAACGAGTCGCAAGTGATTATTAGCCCTGTCGCGCAATAGCAATCCTTTCATCATGGGAAAGACCTCCTCAGAGAAAGGTCCTCTAGAAAGAAGGAAGAGGAGCGAAAGTATCGAGACTAGACCGATTATTGGTCAACAGATTAGGGTTTTCCTTCCCAAGGTATACTGTCTCTGTGGTGAGAAATCCGTTAGAGACCAGATTTATTTATGCACACAAGGATATGTGTATATAAAAAATAAAAGAATTTCTTATATACCTTTCAGTTAATTAGACTAACTTGAGTAGGGGGGAATTATATTCTAACCATTGGTGAAAGGAGGAATGGAGCTAAAAAAGTTGGAAAACCCCGGCTTAGAGCTTAGATGTTGTTTATGGCAAATCTTCCCCCCTATATTCAATGGATAAAGAATAGCTTAGTTTACGGGAATATAAGCAAAAATTAAACTGAATTTCAAGAAATTGTATAAGCTGTTTGATTTAACGATATTTTAGTATTACTCATTACTCAAATCATTATTGAGTTTATAAAACAATGAAGCTTTGTCCTTTATACACTGTATTTTCATGATCGTATGCACTTCATAAAGTAGAATTACATAGATGTATTCATTCATATAATTTAAATATTTTTCAGATAAAATTATGTTCGCCCACATCATAAACACCGACAAAATTTAATGAATGAAAATACTGATAATGAAATTGATAATACGAATTACGTATATAACTGTGGATTTTGAGAATCACACTGCATTGGAAAATTTGGTACGCCTTAACAATAGGTTAACTTTTATTATCACTCATCTTGTGCAAACACGTACAAGAAGAGGGGGATCACTGTCTATTAGAAACGATCACACCTCATTGTATGGCGAGCTGTTCTAGTGAGAGCTCGTTGCCAGAACAAGCTTCGAATATAAACGGCGGTATACGTAATTAACGTTTTTTACATGTGATACAAAAAAACTGTTAAATAATGATATCGTAAATCAAATTTTAATCCAAACAAACTCTCGTGAATAATAATATTTATAACACGGATCGTATAAACAAACAGTGCGCGTTGAAAAATGTGAAAATTTTCGATTGTAACAATGTATCTCCTGCCGATACTTTTGGCAAATATCGTTCTTGTCAGATATTGTAACGGCCAATCGATTGAGGATGGTATCATTCGAAAGTGCTGCCTGAAAGGCGAAGGCTTGATCAGGTATGGATCGCAATTTGACTATACCTACGGATGTATCTTATTGCAAGACAGGAATGAATCATTCAATTTAAATATACTCCAACCGTTGCGGATTGGAAAAAAAAATGTGACGATTTTATATGGATTCCCTGATGATTGCGTCAACGGGACGTATACGGAGACGCAATTGTCAGATGGCATCCCTGAACATTACTGCACCGATAAACTATTGGCCGCAGATAACTCGTCGGAGTATGTAACCTCGGGCAGTGGTTCTGTCATCGTCGTCAAATGCAATAATAATCCTGCAAAGAATACGCTTAGCCTAAGAACTGTTGCCAAGTGTTGTCCTGATCAGATGATATATGACGTCGACAGACACGTGTGCATCCGGGGTCCCGGCAAAGAGTTTGAAGAATTTGTCATGGAAAAACGTTGCTGTTAGAACGTCAGATTTGGTTTACAAGATCAGTGCAAATATCCGAAAGTGGTTTACGATTATTCCAATTATGATTATACGTTTAACTTGACTGATGATGTGTTGTTGCTGGATGATCCCTCTAACAATAGCTCCATGGAGTCGAGATCATTTTGTTTGGACGATTCGAAAAAGAATATGCTGATCGCAAGAGTGTGCAGGGACCGGTGTGATGTTGGACCATGCGTCACCAAGTGCTGTCCGGATGGATATGTCTTCAAGTATTTTCCGAACTGTTCGAGGGCCGTTTGTGCACCATCTGACATTGGGCTATCGTTTACATTTTATAATCTGAGTGGAAACGCACCTGTTCCGGTCGAAGCCACAGGTAATTATCTAAGTAAATACAGTCAACCCTCCTATAGCGTTCACTTCTATAGCGTTCATTTTACAAAACGCAATATTTTCAAGGTTAAATAAGAATTTTCGTAAATATATATTAATGTGCATTTTAAATATGTACGTGCACTTAGAAAATAATTTATCTTTGGCAACGCCCAAAAAACGCTCCAGGGGATACAATACACAGAAAGAAAAAATATTTTTTCTACTCTGTATATCGTGGAATGTTATTATCAACCATACGAATTTTAAGGCATTAGGTATTTATGTACAAGGGTTTTCAATCATTCATTTTTGGCGAAATTTGGCAAATGGTATTAAAAAAAGTTCCTAAACGTCCTATTGCCATTAATTCTATGTAATTAATTAAATGCACAAATTAAAATGTCACCATTTTTTTTTCTTACCAACTACGGTTTGTTTTTAACATACTTACTACAAACATGACCTACCTGTCTGATATTTCTGAGAATGTTCCATAATTTATATTTAACTTTTTATTATTTATTCATCATATGCTAAAGCATTTAAAAATAATTAACTAAAAAACTGTCCCTTTGAACTCCCTTGGCAGATCTGTTTAAAAATCTGGAAGAAATATGCTAACAACACCTTCGCAGCCTATAATTGTTACAATCAAATGCGCGTCATTAAAAATAAAATGCGTACCGTTTGATTGCCTCAAATCGCAAAATACAATTAAAAGAACCTAACTCCAAATTTTGTATGGGAGCCTAACTTTCTATAGCGTGGTCCCTATCTGAACGCTATAGAAGGGTTGTCTGTATTTATTATATTAATCCATTAAAACGCATATGATTAATTAGTATTTTTATGATGATGCATTTAAATTTAAACGAAGTAATTTTCATTAATCTTTTTATATATAGTCGCAATCTAAACAAACAAAATGGCGAGTCACTTGTTTTAAGTGATTAACGCGCCATTTAGTATGTCAAATTGGTAATCAGTCCAACTATGTTTGATTATGTTCAGCAAATGACATTATTATGAATGAAGTTATTATTTGAATAAATTTAATTTCGAACGAGTCTACTCAAACGAAAACTAACGTTTGTTTTGGTTGATAAGATTTTCTTGCGAAAATTTTATGTAACTTCCGGCAGATTAGATTTTTATATAGAATGACACATTTAATCATGCGAAAAAAATCATGAATTAATTATAAAATCTAATGATTTTAACTAAGCCTAATCGACCACGACTTTATATAGTGTTATTTGAAATGTATCTCTCATGAATAAAAAATAATGATATCTCGGATTATTATTTCTGGAAAGTATTTACAATGTGATAAGATTGACAAACATTAATCATAATTTTTAAGAAAAATGATGTAACCACTAGACACATTGGCACTTTGAAATTCAGTTAAATCACAAGTATTCGATTGTATTTGCTTCCATGTATATTTCATATGTGCATTAAATATAAATATTCACTTCACGTTACCTTACCACAAAAATAAATAAGTCCTAAGATAAGATCGATTGCAGAAATGTTTATGCTTAAATAAATAACACTATATGATTTCAATATTTTATTGATAGAAAAATAATTCATTTTTCATGTTTGATAAAAATTCGGGTAAATATTGACAGATTTTTTTAAGCAAAATCTAAATCATGCGCACGTCACTTTTTAAAAAACCTAGGCAACGAATAAGGAAATCTGTGATTTCATTTGTATGAATATGAATGATATGCAAAATTTTGTAATATATACGTGTAAAATTTAGGTATTTACTATTAGATTTATTGTAATAATTATTCGGGCAAATTGACGCAATACTTATCTCAAAATACTAAGAACAACGGAAAGAACATCATATTTCGTGTATGTACGTACATACACGAACTTAATTTTTAAATAAGTTCGTGTTTTTAATTAATTTAAATCCTTCAGCGATTCTGTATTTATCAGCGAATACAAAGTTTATTCTATATTTTTTCCATGAGTAGAAAATCACTGAACATATTAAAACACAAAAAAACATGAATAATGCGTACTATTAACACATTGCCTACGGGGGACGTGGATTCCACGTCAAGAGCGTATTTGTGCGTATGTCCGGAGCGCGCATAATACACGCTAGCCGACACTACGCGTTTGATCGGCTGTAACTTGGCGCCGCAACAAAGTCTTTTAAATATTTTTCAACACACGGCATCCTGAGGAGAATTTCGGCAAAAGCGGCTAGTGCATATAAAACCATTCATTGATTTTTTTTGTAAAAGACGACGTTTCACCAAATTTCGGCGAATGCCCCCCGCCCCAGCGCAAGTTTGACAGCGATTCGCCCCGTAGGCAATGTGTTAATTATTATTTAGAATTAAAATACAAATACATATACATTAAAGCAGACATTTTTGTTTGAATACAAGAATTTTATACTGATTTTCTAGGTGTCATTCACTAAAGAGCTATTTTACTTTATTATTTATTAATTATTATTATTATTATTCGAATCCCCATTGGTCAAAGTACTTCAAAGTGTCAGGAGAAGTCAGTGCCGTGTTGCGTTTAACAATTCCTCAATGTTTACTCTATTGAAAGCCTTGTAAATTTTCCATTAGCGCACATATTTCAGACTTTTCACTTATCTCGGGCTCGTTAGTTTAAAAAATATCTCGTAAATTTTTCTACACGATTGAACCAATGTTATTAATTTTATTTTGTATCAATATTGAGTGTATCAATTAATTCATTAATTATTGAAATTAAAGAAGTGAAATTTGGTAGTAAAAGTTTTGCAAGCAAATTCTAAAAAAAATATATCTCACTTCTGAAACCCGTTTAGTTTTGAACCAACCTTCAAAGATTCTTCCATCCATGCCCATTTCTGGCTGTATTAATCAACAGGAAGATTTCTTATTTCTGATCCTTTATATCAGTCATTCTCAAAGTGATTTTACTAAAAATATCTAAAATATGTTTTTATTCAAGAATGGGGATACAATAAGATTCAGAGGTATTTCGCCTAGTTGCTCCACTAAATGTTTGGATTATTATTTTAACTTGTAAATGATTAAGAATTGTCTGTTTTATATGTGATTTTATAAATAAAATTGCATTTTTTCTGGATTGATTTGAAAGAGCAATTAATCATTATTCCTGGAATTATTGACGACTTGATTCTTTTCGTTGATGAGAGAAAATTTTGGAATTGGAGTAATACCAAATTGGGATTAATGATTGACTAAATAGCAGATGCCTAGCTTTAAAAAAATCTGCAATATGAATGATGAACAGCGTAATAAATAAATGTATTCAAATATATTTAACTATTTTTTTATTTGAATTGTTAATACAGTCAGCCCTCCTATTACGGTTTTTCACAATCACTATTTTCTACAAAATGCCTTGTCAACCAAAGAGCATTGACCTTTATTTCGCTGGACAATGTATTAAAATTTGACCTCGAAAATATTAGTATTTTGTAGTAAGAAGCAATTTAGAGGAAACGTTATATGACGGCTGATTGTATTTATTGAAAAATACGTCATATTAGGCGTGTGTTAAACGTGAATAACACACTCAATCAGCATTGAATTTTATTGTTTAGGTAACTAATTTTAAAAAAGAAACGTAGGCGTATATTTGTATACAAATCAAGCCCTACAGATTATATTGTATACAAAGAAATTGATGTGTAACGTTAAGATTACGTCTAATTCGATGGAATAGATAAACTTAATCCATATACGAACACTTATCGATTATCTTTTACATATGTGCAATATAAAATACATGTATGATTAATTGTTTGTATTTTTTTTATTATTATTAGGAGCTGTGGGGATTAGACATGAGCTCGTCTGTCCGATGGGCAAGTTTAGAGAAACGCATGAGTTCCCGAGAGGGGCCACATTCCTGGATGTAGTTTCTGGTGATATGTACGTTCCTAGCTATGCACAGCCGATACAAAAGTCGTACTGTCTAGAAGTAATTGAAAACAGCTGCGATGTTAACGAGACGACATCAGAAATGAATTTGTTCATATGCTTTCCAGTCCTCGATCCTCAGACCGTCAAAATAAACCAAAAATATCAAGTATACAGCTATGTAAGTATAAAGAAATATTTATACAAATCTAGTATATCTAGATGAGGGATTCTAGAAGATTTGCATCGAAATTATAACTCAAGTATATAATTAACCCTTTCAGTGCGGGGCGCATGACGTACATGCGCATACAAATCGTGTCCAGGGTGCAGCCGCATGTCGTACATGTGCGAGATTCTTTAAAACTTTAACTTGTCGTTACATGTAAACTAACGGTTACATTTTGCGTTTGTTTTAAAAATCAGCTAATAAACACAGCTATCAACAAAATATGCCACTGATGGACTACGAAATTTTATGTGAACCATGTAACATTAATGGAATAAATTGACCAAATCGCGCGTGGTGTCTCATTTTAAATCTCCTGCAGGCTGGCATCGGCCCTGCCTGAAAGTTGTTAAGGCTGTTCCACGTACACGTGTACGGATGTAATGGTATAGGAAAATTGCATTTCGCATTTTTTATTTTGATTCGCTTTTACATTTTTTTCTCGCTTAATCTCTGTTTGAGCAATTGATATTTTATTCGATTTATTATTACGAAAATAAATCAAAACGAGTTTATTTTTTTAGTCGAGATGGAAGAGCATATCCTAATCAACATGTTTGTATAAATCTCTCATAGGAAAATGGTCTAAAATAGCGGTAAGCGGTGAATACAAATTTACCTCGCCAAAAAAATAATTTGGTACAAAACGGCGCCGCACTCAGATGCAGAATTGTGTTTAGACTCGCCGCATTGAAAGGGTTAATATTGATAGATTTTGAAATGGGGTTAAAAATCCAAAAGGAAAAACGTCTGTAAGTTTTAGATAGATCTCTTTAAATGAAGACATGTTTAAGATTGATCCCAGTCAGGAACATAAGATCCAGGAACAGACCCATATTTTATTGTATTGCCTAATTTAAGGCCTTCCAAATTCACTCGGAAATCACTACCTCATCATCGCTACTAAGAAATGACGTGGCATCATTTACATTCTCCGAAACAATCTTTAGTATTTGTTTTTCATTAAATGCTACGCCAGTTTTTACTTCTGAAATATCTCGTGGAAATTCCAATGCATTAGCATTTCTTCTGGAATTCTTAAGATTCATTTCATTCATTTGCGTCACTTAACTATAATTGATACAAGATAAAATGTATCATTGTTTTTTTGTACTAAGAGCAACATTTCGGTAGCTAAAGGGTTAACCTAGCCGTGCCGATATGGTCCATTTGCGACCCAAAGTTTTTTATTTTTCTTGAATAACTCTTTTAATATAAATCCTACATGTCCCAAACTTTTTGTATTTGTCTAAAAACGTCTAAAGAATAAATATACAGTCAACCTTCCTATAAAGTTTTCTGCTAATCGTTATTTCTTATAAAATTCTAATATTTTTACGGTCAATTTAGATATTTCGTAAATCTATAATATATTGCCGAGCGAAATAAGGGTCAATGCTCTTTGGTTGACAAGTAATTTTGTAAAAAACAGCGATTTAGAGGAAACGCTATAGGAGGGCTGACTGTAAATAACTAATCATTGACCTCTATTGTCCGCAATTGCGAAAAAAGATAAAAAAAACAATACCCCATCGGACATAGCCGTTGGTTTCGAGCCGCCGTGACAGATCGGTTAAATAAATTATTTGAATAAGTCACATAATCATATTTGAACATTATAACAATTATAACAAATCACTTAAAGGATCATAAATAATAAAATAATAATAATAGATAATAGGGCATTGTTGAAAAAATAATATGTCAATTGTTATTGTATTTTGCACATTATAGATTGTATTTTAATTAGTCATTTTTATTGTAAAAGATTGTATAAAACGTTAGAGTTAATAAAATAATTAAAAATAAATAATATTAATCAATTATTTTGGGATAAATAGTGATTTTTGATGCCTTTGCTTTTATCTTCACTGTTTGTGTAGTAGAGTCAGCCCTCCTATAGCGTTTCCTCTAAATTGCTGTTTATTTTTTACAAAATTCCTTGTCAACCAAAGCCTTTATTTCGCTCGGCAATGTATTATAGATTTACGAAATATCTAAATTGATCTTAAAAATATTTAAATTTTGTAGAAAATAGCGATTTACAGGAAACGTTATAGAAGGGTTGACTGTATGTGTATTCAGTATTACTTATAGAAATAGTCAAAGCAAATAATTGGATTTAGATACCGTTTTCATTATCATATAGTTGGATGTATTGTCGAGTGGCGATTAATATATGTAATAATCAAAGCAAACAATGCAATTCGATGAGTATCGATTTCGCCATGTGATGATAGTCTTCAGCGAACGTAAAAATCATTAGGTCACATTAGCTTATCAATGTTGGCTAATTAGGCCATATATTTTATGCCGTTTTAATATCATATGTCGGATATTAGTCTGCGAAAATTAATTTGATGATTTTCCAAAAAAATAAAATGAGTGTAATTAGCATACGTCCATAACTTTGTTGATACAGTGGGGAGTGGGTGGGTTATTAAGTCCCTTGGGAAGATATATTACGTTACCAAAATATCGTTGTGTACCTAATTTATTTATTTTTACAGGGCTTGGTCATCTCGTGTGTTTTCTTGTTAGCGACTTTGCTAGTTTATATAGCTTTGCCTCAGCTTAGAAATCTGCACGGCAAAACAATCATGTGCCATGTCATCGCCATGTTGATAGCCTACTCCTGTTTAGCGAGGATAGGATGGTCCTATTCGCCTCCACCACTCTGCAAAGCACTGGGTAATTGGCATAGTTTTTTTTTATACACTATTGAATTATTGTTTTTGCTATAAATAGTATATACGCTTGATCAATGATTTATCCGCTTTATAATTAGCGATGGCCTACTTGCGACGCCAATCAGACAAAACAATGGATTTGCTAAAAATATTTGGCTAGCGAACGCAATACTGATTCACAAATATTCGTATATTTTTTTCCGTGATTAACCATGTTTTCCTGAAAATAAGTACACTAGACTTTTTTAGGATCATACAAACCCTAGCTAATATCGCGTTACAAATAAAAATCCCACTCTGTTCTGTCTATGAATAGAGTAGCCATCATCAGGAAGTGATGATTCAACGTCTGAGATTTTAAGAACAAAAAATATGGCTATCAATAAATGATCAATCGGAGTACAGATATGGTCGTTTTATGTAGACCATCATTCATAATTGTCGTCATTTTGGTTGCTAATTATTTTCAAGTCTTTAATTAACACTTGATTTAATTAAAAATTATTGCATAGAGCACAAAAGAGTGTAAAGAGAAAATTCTGTATCTTTTAATGATGGACAGGTGGGCAGGATTAGGTGAACCACCCATATTTCCTGAGATGTACATCACCTGAGAATGAATTGCTGACTAGAGAACAAAGGCGTTGGTTGTATAGAGTGCTGATTTTCAAACATTTTATCTTACGATGTTATGATTTGTAAGAGGTTGTGATAAGAGATATAGGAAGAATTCATTATATTGTAACGCTGGTGGCTGTATTGGAAATATGATACGATTAGGCTTCGTGAATAGGAAGCATTAATTTAAGGAGAACTCTATTGCTGGGGATAAAAGAATAGAGTCAATGGTTATGCACGAAATAGAGTTGATATATTCACGTTGGAATTCTGGGTTTGATGTTTTAACTAGATGTTCATGACTCGATTTTTTCATGGAAAAATATATATTTTTGTATAACAATACAAGCGGATCTCAGCTTTCGCACAATTCGCTATTTCGCACATTTTTGAAAAATCGTTTTTTTTTCAAAAAATGTTTCCAAAAGGCACGGCATAGTGATGGATGAAATGAAGAAATCTTTGTGTTATTGGATAAGTAATCAAAATCAAGAAAACATCCCATTGAGTAATTTTAATGATCTGGCCAGGGCTCTAGTTTGCATAAAGATTGGAAGGCTAGACTAAACGAAGATTCTAACACAGTGTTTCATGCAAGTACCGGCTGGTTTTCAAATTTTAAAATAAGGTATTCTTTACACAATATTAAATTCTCCAGTGAATCAGCTGATGCGGATGAAGATGCTGCAAAAGACTTTATTTCGTCATTGTCCAAAATTATTGAAGATGGAGAATATACCTCTAGTCAAATATTCAAGATAGATGAGACTGGTTTATTTTGGATAAGATGCCTTAATCGTACATTCTTATCATAAAGGACGAATCAGTTGCCCCATGTCAAATACCTTCTAAACTTAATATGAAGATGTTGATGAGATGATTGAATCTCATTCTGAACTCCTTTGACTAATGAATTTCAATGAACCGGCCAAGAGAACAAAAATATTATACACTAATTGGAGGAGGAAGAAGAAACCAGAGGAAATCATCAAGACCTTTAACAATAAAAAAACATGAACGAAGCTTTGTATTACTACATCTCTGAGACATTTTGAATATTATGGAAGAATGTGATCCCAATGGAGAACGCATATTTCAAGCAAGTAGGGCGATCCATAATAGTACTGCATAATACAGAACTCTATGAAGAAAAAAGAATAATAAAAAGTAGTAAAATACAACTAACCCCTGATGTTTATTAAGAGAATATAATTCCATTTTAATATGTACGGAAGGGCATATTAGTATATGCACGTAGTTAAGTGCAATTTTTGTTTTTTTTTTACATCCCTCTACTTTCGAACATTTAACTTTCGCACACATTTTCAATCATGTGCGAAAGATCCGCCTGTACTTGGCGAGTGTCTTCCATTTGTCTTACACATGTGTTGTTTCCGCGTAGTTTGATCAAATCCTTGTCACTTGTCATGGACGAAAAGCTCTTCCAGTTACACAGATCTCAAAACATTGTAGAACACGTCTCAATAATAGAGTACTTAGATTAAGATCTTATATTGATTATTATCAATTTTTATGATACCATGACTTATTTTTGGGGAAACAGTTTTATATATTTTATTCGGAATTCCGCGAATATAGATATATTTAGAAATTTAAAAATAATATTATTTGTGGACACATCAAAAGATATCAATTCACTGCCAATTTACAAAGTTATACAGAAACGTCGATTGAATTGAATTGAAACACATTGATTGAATTGAAACACAAAACGAAATGGTCCTAATATAATATGTATGAATATGAAAGGATGTTGTGTAAATAAACAATTTTGCAGACATAAACATCACGTGTATTCATCTGCGCGAGCAAAATTTAAAACTTGATTTTCATTAATTTCAGGATTCGTTCTTTACTTCGGATTTGTAGCGGCATTTTCATGGTTGAATATAATGTGTTTCGATATTTGGTACACGTTTGGGTGAGCATACTATTATTTTATTTATTTTTAAAATATATTTAGACGGATATACACAACTATGTATTTAATATATGTACACGTGTCAAATTTATTTATAATAAAATAATCTAAAATAGAACGTTATAAAATGTCATGGAATGTGTGAATTTTATATTTCCTCTGTAGCTTTGAATTCACCTTGAAAGAAATTAATAGATTTAATGTATGTTATCTATAAAATGGATCGAATGATTGGGATTAGGGTGAAACATTCTCGACTTTCTATTGCTTTTTTTCATTAGTTAATTGATCTTATCAGTTTAAATAATGAAAATTCTAAAATAGTTCCATTTTGTTGACTATAATTTTTCTTTGTGGATTAGACAATTTTTGAATTTATCTCCTAATAAATTGGTAGTTTTATGTGATTTGGGAGATGTAAAACTAAAAAAATACGAATATTTTTAAGAAAAAAATTGTCTGGCATTGCCAAATTCCTTGTTACGTGTTATATTAATTTCCACAACTATGTACAGTGCAGTGGAATCTCGCTTTATTATTCTCACGTTTATCGTTTTTCCGCATTCATCGTTATTTTTTATACTTCCGGTCAAACACCCACAAGAACAATCTTAAATAATCCTGCATTCATCGTTTCTGTATTTTTTTTCGAAATACCCGTAACCCAAAATTATGTATATGCTTCATTATCCCGACAACGCGTTGTTCTTATAACGCGGTCCCAACTTTCGCGCTATCGGGGGTATTACAGTATATCCTTGCTTTAATATTAGAAAACATATATGGGCAACTTTTGATTATTCACGATGAATTAATTCGAAAACATCCTAGCAAACAAAAAAAATATTTTTTCCAAACACGATAATGATCTTGCATTAGACATTGTTTTTAGTTTGATGTGTTATATGTGATTCACTTCTCGTCTTCTTCGTGTGGTTTATCCGTTTTCAGACGAAAGCGATCTACTAAACCGTCTTCAGACTGACTTCAGACTGTCTTCAGATTGTCTTCGGTCTGACGGTCTAAAAGTCTGAAGACGGTCTGAAGACAGTCTGAAGACGGTCTGAAGACGGTCCGAAGACGGTTTAATTCATTTACATTTTAAACAGTGTTAATCTCAATCAAATTGAGTCTATTCTTTCTCACCCCACCTAACCAATAATTTTTAAACTAATATCTTATATACCAAAATATTAGCTTTTTAGCTTATATGATAGCATCTCTATATTTAATAAGGACTGGCCTTAAATTGAATGTCCAATACGTATATCCAAAATTGATTTTTCATCAAAAAATTATCAAAATCCATGATGAAATTCGATTAAAACACCCATCGGGAATAAAAATGTGATTAAAATTATAATTGTTTTATAGCCATTTTTAAATAGAGGATTGAGAATTACTGACCTTTTATGACACAATAAAATTAATAATGCACGCATTGACAAATCTAAAGATGGTATGCAACGATAGTACTTTTTGTTATAATAACTATTAGGAAAACCATTTGTATTAGAAAGCAACATGATTCAAGATAATATCCCCAGACTGTAGAGCGCTCTTATTGGCGAGAGAAAGGTTTAATTATATCATTAGATTAAAAGATCGTTGATCTATATTTCACACGGCAAAATAAAAGAATAAATATATATTATCATTGACCTTTATTGTCGCAATTTCGAAAAAAAAAATAAAAACCACAATATGAGTTTCCGGGCGCGATGTTTTTTTATCGCTCCGTACCGAATGCGAGCGAGAAAAAACATCGCGCATATGAAAATGGTGAAACCACATGTGATAGCGTCGAAGCATATCATGAGTAATTATTTTTATTCTCAGAAAAATCTATTCTTAAAACAAACGTCAAGGTATTGTGGAAGAATTTATCAATTCATGACTTGAAATCTTTGGGGTATATTTTCATAGATACGCCGTGACGTATCGGCTGAAAGAACTCGATGATATCCATGTGAAAAATTGATTTAAATAATACTATTTCTTTCCGTTTTGACTTAAATGTATCGTCTTCTTTGGTTAAATAACATTATTTGCAGTTCAATAGATAAGATTATTTCAATAACTACATGGAACAATTTTATAGATACATGTGATTACATAAGAGTGACGTATAAACTGAAAATATGTATGGTACAAGGTTTGATCAACAAATATATGTAATTTTTATTTATAAATATTAATCTTTTCCCCTTTTAATAGTCCCTATCAGATACATTATATAAAATATTGTCTTTTTCATGTCACATCGGGCTGTGTCCGACAAATACGAAGGCTAAAACCTGATGGTGGTATTTTCCATTTTTTCCTTTCTTTCAAGTAAAAACCTTTAAAATACGTGGAATTAATTAAAAAATTAACCATCCAATATGGCTTTCAATGTCAAGATATAATAAAAATAATATACATCAACACCATCAAAATCATCAATTTATCTTATGCAGCTCGCGAAAACAAAAAAAAATCCGATTATTTTTTGATCAAACATTGTATTATATTGGTTTACTGTTACTTGTCGTTGAGTTCATTATTTGCACTGTCTGAATCAATGACAACTGCTATTAAACGTGTATGTTGATTATTCTATAAAAATACGATTCTAAGAAATTGTTACTTGAATAGAAGTGTAACTATCTATATCGAAAATAATATCAATACAATCAATTAAGTTAATAGCGTTTTTAGTAAGTGAATTGTGTATAAATAGCCTACTTTTTGATAAATATTTACCGATTGCAATTTTCTTTATTATAAATATCATTGCTGGGTAATATAGTAAATATAGGGGGAAAATAGTAATAATATAAACCATTATCACAATTGGCATTATATTTAATGTTAAAATTTAGCTGATGGGAAGATCTATTGTCGATTAAAGCTTATTTTTCTGAAATTCCATCGAATGTTTTGTCTTTAAATGTATGTTTGGATGATTTATATGAGAACATGGAGCATCAAACGCATTTGCGTTAGTATGATCCAAACCAATATACATATCGGATGTTTAGTTTATAATTATGTATAACATCGTAAAATCCGATATTTACGTTAAAAATTAAGCTATAAATTGGTTCAATATCATAAAATTATGAATGTTTGCGTTGTGGAAAATATGTGATGAGAATTTGATTTATAGTCCAGTACGATGTAAATATCGTCTTAATCTTTCGTGAGAATTCTATTTCTGATAAATATATAAACTGTCCTTGGATTAAAATTAGGATTCTATTATAATGAGCGAATATATCGAGTCAACTTACGTTTGTTTGAATAGAAGACCGATGCTAAGAATTTAGCATGGCTAAGCTATCGATCATCAATCAATATGCGTTGAATGAGACTTTCCATACTGAAATAATATTACAAATTCCAATTCAGTTTCTGAACTAAATTCTGATAAACGTGGATAGTATCTAAACGAATTGTGAGAATAATACTACTAGTATTATATTATATGTTAAAAAAACTCTCAAAAATAGATAAACCTAAAATTTTTCTCTGATACAAAACGATTTTAATTTAATTTAATCATATGTTTACCACGTGCTTAATATCTAAAGTTACTTAAAACTGTTCAAACAATGTCCACATTTTTGTCATGTCGTTGTTGATTTTAATATTTGCTTGCGACATGGCTGGACCATTTATCAATCATTCATTACGTTTGGAAAACCAGATAGGTTTATGTCATCGTTTAATGTAAATGTTTCGGTGTTGATTAGGTTTGAAAGGGTAAAAATTTATTGCATTTGGGTATTAAGTGAACGTACTCATATATACGAATGGCAGTTTATTTACCCTACTTTATGGTCCGCAATCCAATTTTGGGAAAATGATGCTTGATCAATTTATTTAGTGCATAGAGAGTAGGTTATATATAAAAATGAGGTATTATTGAAAGATTTTTTTCTGTATTGTGTGATATATTTAGACTTTGGATGCTTACTTTATTGCGGGATATGAGGTTTTTCGTGTTTCGTTCAGCGATAGTTACTTGTAGAAATGAAGCAAAATGTCTATTGCCGACAAAACAGATCGTTATGATACAGTCTCAATATTCGACGGTCGATTTCTACCTATTTCCGAAGACAGTGTTAGTCGCCCCGTCAATTGGCGCCCCTTTATCCTCCCCATAATAAAACAATATATTTTATGAAAACGGTGGCTCGGAACCAACGGGGTCGCCCGAAGGGGGTGATTTTTTTACTAATCAATATAGCGCTTAAGTGACGCTTGAACTCGGCGATGTCCCGCCGTAGATTGAGGCACGCCGCCATCTCAGAGTTCTCGCCGCACGTGTCACTAGTACGGTTTCATTCGCACTTGCACATCGTATCGGATGCGAGCGAGAATAAGGACAATACAGGGTCTATATCGACACGGTAAAATAGTTCTGTATCAAGTTTTTTTTTATGATTTGACCTAAATAAAACAACCAACGCTCTGTGGATTCTCATAATTATGTTATGGTCAGGATTGTCCTGGAATTGAAATTGTTTTTGTAGATAAAAAAAATCCTAAAAATGCTGTGTTTAGTTTTTATGAAATTATATACAGTGAAATCCCGTCTTACGTGCCCGGAATTCACGTTTACCTGCTATTTTCGTTCAATATTTACAATCCTGTTTTATTATAGTAACCCATTTCCAACCCCGAATGTATGTTTTCCTTCTGAATATGTTAATTTTTATCAGTCGCTTCAGAAACGTAAAAACGGGGTTTCAATGTATACTTATATTTCAGCTTGGGAACATATTTAGGAGGGTCTTTTTTGCCTGTGAAATTCTGAGTATCAATCGTCATCGAGACTTGTGTCGATCGTTTGAACCAATTCCATAGATCTTCAACAGATTTTATTTAGTATTGAATTACGAATTAAAAATGTATTTTTTTAAATAAAATTCGCCCAATGAAAAATATTTTTTTAGAGCACCGGCAAGGCTTTTATCAAATGCTATTTTTTTTATGTATTGAATGTTCTCATTGACCAATCAGGAAATTTACATTACAAAATTGCATTCGCCTATGTTACGGATTAATAGCCCCATATTTCAAAAACAAATGTCTTGATTTCCGATGGCAAAGTACCGGAATCTTTTTATTATTTATTTCCCCAACGCGCTTTATTTAATAATTAATTTGAATGTTTTATACTCACCAATTAGCATCTGACAAATACGAATCTTCTCGATTAACTTTTTCGCATGGTTGTAAAATACCTCATATGTTCAATAAGAGCATTACATGACTCACAAGATTAGTCAGACATTTTATACAATTTTGTATTCTTGTACTTTTCTATACAACGCGTAGACGATTGTTACATTTATACAACGCACCACTTTAGTCACAAGTATCAGAAAGTCGGGTAGTAAACTGCACGACAAATTTTGTAACTTCATGCACCCTCAACGCCCTGCATCACGTTTTTATTAGAAACAAACGCTGTAAAAAAATCATTGCGTCACTGCCCCAAATAGAATTTTCGAAGACAAAGAATTTGTGTTGGGCAGGTAAAGAAAAAAAGGTTCCGGCAGCATGCGGATGGTCATTGTCCGGTGCGCTTGAAAAGATAAGCGAACCAGGGGCTGCTATATATTTTTTAAGAAATCTAATTAGTTTTAATTAGAGACACGTATTTTAGCATCTATTTTTTTAAAAAAAATAGCGTTTAAAATGACAAATTTTAGCATCTATTTCGCGTTTATTTCTTAATTACGAATTTGAAGTTAAAAAGTCTAATTAATACATAATTTTTTAAACGATATACAATATATTGATATAAAAATATTTGAAATTAAATAGAAATACAAGAATACACCGATTAAAAATTAAATAATGATTAAATTTATTAAGAGGATTTATGTCAGAGCATGTTACTTTAATGATGATTACTTTAATCTAATTACGTCGTCGTTTATCATTCAGTGTACGTTCAAAAAAAGCCGTTCTTAAATCCAACACTTTTGCAGGACACCAAATTGATTGAAGGGCAGCATTGCCGAATTCTTCGTGTTTCATCTTTGTTGCAAGTAAAAGTTGAAGAGTATCAACTCTTACATGATAATTTCTCTTAGGTAATTTTTTTAGGTTGTTAATGTTGTAAACAAAGGTAAGTTTCTTATTACCGATATCGTTACATCAATTTAGATTACATCTACTTCCAGCTACATGCGGGTTGAACAGATGATTTAAAGTTTCATAAAACACATTCGTTTCATTTATATTTAAATGTGACTCGAGTTTTAATAAACTTTTGAAATAACCAAGATATCTATTAATTCTAGTTTGGTGTGTTCGTCTGTTTCAAAGTAAAGCTTCACCAGGTTTCCATAGGCAAAATGCCACCCATATTTATAACCGAGGAAGGGAATTTTTTTATTCCCATAATTTCATCCCACAATAAATGGGAAAAGGTACGAGATCCTTCTAATTTATCAATTAAATTAATGATTTATCGCATATCTCGCTAACAAATTTACATTGAATTTTTTAGTAATATTTGTATCGAGACTCATACAACTCTATGGTCTTCCTTTGCTACACTTTTTATATCACAAAACAAGTACCAACCTAAGTATGTGGCATCATAGACTATAGACAAGAGTTGACCATAGAGTCTAGGAGGATTCTCTTTAGTCATTCTTCAAGAAAATCTATATTTGGAAAATTTCGCATCTATTAGCAATTTTCAAAATTTCGCAATTATATCGCATTTATCGCTTCTATCGCTTCTATGTCGCATTTATCGCAAAATGCGATAAACACGTATCTCTAGTTTTAATTAACAAATATTTCATATTTTTACTTTTTTCTAATTTGCTCCTCTCGGCGCCCCTAATCTTTCAAAATCGATATGATGCATAATTATATTTATTTATTTATTTTTAAAAAAGACAATGCGTGATTGGCATTACAGAATAACCTAGGTCGCCAATCACGCATAAAAACATAGCTCTGGTTTCCGGGAAGTAAAAGCTCGATGGTAGTAAGGTGGCGCCCATAAGGGCAACTCGCACAGTACAAGGGGGATATGTACTGCGCCAACCAACAGCTTCGTGAAGAAATGCTTGCCAAGTAAATCGACCTTCTTTTCTCGAGGGTTACATACCCCAGGCAGCCCTGTATACCCATGCGCTGGGGTATAAACTTGGATAAAATCCAAACTCCCCCATGTAGAGATACCTAAGAAATTTCTTCTGTATCTTCTCTAAGCTGTGGGAATTTGAGGCGTCATAAGGCGCCCATATAATGGAATCTGATTCAAGCAAGCTCGTATGACTAAGGTGCTACGTATGTGATGAGAATTTCTCAAGACGAAGCCAAGATTCTTGATGATCTCATACACACCTCTGATACATGTAAACTAAATTTTAACTTAGAATCAAACAAAACTCCCAGATCTTTAACAGACAATTGCTTAGGAAGAGTTACGTTCCCAAGTCAGTAATTAAAGATGATGGGCTCTTTTGATCTAGAAAATGTCATTCTTTGACACTTTCCATTAGTTAATGGAAGACAATTTAATATTAACTAATCGTGCAAAGAATCAATGTCCAGCGGCAACGAAATGGCATCTTCCATTGAAGTAATGGATCGAAATATTTTTAAATCGTCTGCGAAAAGTAAAAATTTACATTAAAGAGCCTGATGAATATCATTTATAAATAAAATAATAAGGTCCTAAATTTAACCCCTGTGGAATACCGGAAGGTGTATTGTAAGCATATGACGCTTAGGAGTCGTATGTCACATATTATTTCCTCTCTGTAAGTTAACTCGAGAAGAAACGTACCAGTTATTTTAGATTATGTACTCGGCAAAGGATCGTGTAGAAAAATATAGATTTTTTTATATATTTGTTTGAATTACGTTCAACCCTCCTATAGCGCTCTTTCTTATAGAGCAGGGTGTGCTGCAGGCACTCCTATAGTGATTCCTTCTAGATCGCCGTTTTCCACAAAGCACTAAATTTTCAATGTCAAATTACTTATTTTGTGTATATGCAAAAGATGGCCCTTTTCCATTCCCATATTTTAAATACATTACAATTTTTTTTTCAGTTTAAAAACTCAATATGCTAACTGTGAAGAATAGATAATTCTACATATTTATGTATGGTTTTTAGGTTGAAAAAGAGCTTAAAACTTTTCTAGGACCAAAACAATCTAAGACAAAGTTTTGACAAGTCGCTCCGTTTCATGTCGAGTGAAATATTTTGGTATTCCCCTTACATGAAATTCATATCATAAAAAATATAAATTGTATGCATAGTATTACCACATAAATAAGGTTCTTTCGTAGTTTTTAGAGAAAAATAAAATATAATGTATCATCCCAATGGGCCTATTTAAAAAATGTATCCGGCACAATACGAACTAAGTATAAAAGTATAAAGCTTTAAAATTGTATACATCATAACTTATACTAAACACAGATAGAATTCGGACGATCTTTTATCAAATTCTGTGTGATACTGGTCGATAGACTAGTCGGGTGGAGATTGATGGATGATCCCGTCTCACAATAAAATTGTCAAAATGAAATACTACTGCAAGCAAACAGTACTAGATCACTGTACATAAACCTATTGTAGTGATGAAGACAACGTAAAATCTCTACACTCATTTTATTTATGTTGAGACCTGGGGAAATGCACAACTTATAATGTTTTAATATTACATCACTTTAATTGTATATAAATTTTATACTTTTGGTATGAATTTCTATGATTATGAGTATTTTTATATGCAATATATTTGTTATTCCATCAGATTATGATGTATTTTATTTAATCTGTCTATATTTATAGTAATATTACAACAAATTTCTAGGTATTTTAAACTTATCCTTGAGTATATTGCTAGATTTAATGATTCTTTTCCATATAGAACGTTTTTCATGTGTACATATGTATTTACAAAAAAATTATCATTGCATGGCATAATATGATAATTAAGAATGTATAAAAATTAGGATTTAATCCATCGTAAAAACTATGTAGTATTATGATTGCCGTAAAGTATGTATGTACAATATTTTCAACGTAAAGCGTATATTTAACTAGAGTAATAATTATTCGAGGCAATCGTACATATGTACATAATTAATGTGTTATTCACAGGTCTATTTCTTTGTTTAAATTATTTCAGGAACATTAAGACAATCCAAGGAATTAGAAAAGATAAAGATCTAAAGAAGTTTTTGATGTTTTCGTTGTACGCATGGGGATTACCGATAATGTTGACTGTGGCCACATACCTGTTCGATGAATACAATTATCCCACATGGTTAAATGCTGATATAGGTGATTCCGAATGCTGGTTTTCAACAAGTAAGATCTGGTGATTATTTGTTTAATATTAATATAAATAAATCAAATACATTATTATTTGCAGAACTTAATAAAACACCATGGATTATTCTGTTTATTGTACCGGTCGGTATTCAAATCACCCTTAATTGCATTCTATTCGTACTAACTGCGGCTCATTGCAATAAGATAAAGTCGGAGATCCATCGTATGCAAGCTGGTAGTATGGGCGAACGGCGCAAGAGAAGATTCATGGCGGACAGAGCCAAGTACTTTAATTTTTTTGCATAAATATCTTTTAAAAATAATTTTATTTAATAAATATTTACATTTTCAGATACTCGATGAATATCAAATTATTTATCGTCATGGGGATAACGTGGGTATTGGAGATTGTGTCATCGTTAGTGGTTTCGCCAATTGAAATGTGGTATGTCGCAGACATTTGCAATATACTTCAGGGTATATTCATATTCTGCATATTGGTATTAAAGCCGAAAGTATATATGCTAATTAAAAAACGATTAGGTAATTACAATCACCAATTTAAACGTTACATATCAATTCATAAATATGCCATCAACATACCATATTAATCTGTGAATAATGTAAAAAGTATTTAATAGAAAAAAGTGATATATATTTAAGATTATGAAATGTAAATGTAATAATATTAATGAGATTAACATACGATTTTTATATTACGTTAATCAGATTTCAAATACGGTAGTCATTACCCTTTCGATATCGATGTTATAGTACGTTTAATTAATTATTCTTCTAATATACTTGTAAATAATATTTTACTGATATGTAAATAGGAATATTCTTGAAATCCTGATATCAGAGAAAAATTATAATTTCCATATTTTATTTGAATTTATATTTTAGAAAACGAGACTGTACGACAAACATCTGAAGATTATTAGATGATTTATTTTTAATTATTTTTTTATCAAAATAACACTTTCGACATATTAATTGCATGATATTAATCATTTTATATAAATAATATCGCTTGTATTGCATATAATGCTTATATTACTAATAATGTGCTTAAATTAACTCTAAAATTATTTCAGGAATAGTACAAGTCGATCAACGCATCAGAAGCGACGGAACAATGACCAGCACTGTTAATAATTCGGTTGAGCTCAGTTCTAGAAAAATATCAACGGCAACCACGGCGCTGATTAGATAAATCGAGATTGAAGAATTATGATTGAATTTAACAACGATGCAGATATATTCTAACTCCCTTTCTATTGAATATTCAAATATTTAATATTGCTTATGTGCAATCTTACAATTGCAGCTTTATATGTAAAAAAAAACCATTGATTTATATATTTAATAGCGAATAAAGCTTACGCTAGTATTTAAATATCTAGTTATAATGCTTGTGTATTAGAAAATGTATATATTTTGTAGTTAAAACATGGACAGTGTTTAAAACAGCATGTTATCGTATTTGGATACTCGGGACGATACAAATACGGTGGAATCTTTATTCGTCGTTTTTCAATGGATGCTGCAAAACTGGATTCTTTATTACTTTTGTTTCTATGATTTACTGTCCTTTTCGATTAGCTTAGAACAGTGGTTCTTAACCTTGTTGGAGGTACTGAACCCCACCAGTTTCATATTGAGCGTCCACCGAACCCTTAATTGGAAAAATTATAATTTTTCATAATATCCTACAATAAGTCGGATGTGTTTTGACCTCCGTCGAACCCGGGAGACTGACTCATCGAACCCCTGGGGTTCGATCGAACCCAGAGTAAGAACCACTGGCTTAGAATCTTATTCTTCTTAGCAATAATTTAATAGTGTTATTATTGCTGGTCTCAAACATTTTATCATGTCAATTTGTTTTTATACTAGATATCTAACTAGCTTAAGTAACTACCTACATATTTTCGAGTAAAAATAAACAATGTTTAACCAGCTACTAATGCAGTGGTTCTTAACCTTGTTGGAGGTACTGAAACCCACCAGTTTCATATGCACGTTCACCGAATCCTTATATCATACGTTGTATCATTTTTCATAATATCGTACAATAAGTCAGGTGTGTGTTTTGATCCACCGAACCCGGGAGACAGACTCACCGAACCCTTGGGGTTCGATCAAACCCATGTTAAGAACCACTGTACTAATGTCTTTAGTAAGTGATTCAGTAGAGGAAACTTTGTGCGGAATAAGTTAAGGCTTTATATCACTTGCAGATGGAGTTTTCAACCTTACGATAGATTTTAGATTTAGAAAAACTATCAATTGGAGTAAATCTGTGAAAGGATCATAATTTTACGTTGATAGATTGAGGAAAACATTCTAATGGGTATTTCCGGCCAAGATCCAGACAAGAGCGAGATTAGGATTCCACTGTATTATCGTTTTATTTCATACTATCGGTGTTTTACATTAAATTATATAATCATTAAAATAATCTAGTCATCAAAATGTTATTTATTTTTAAATATATTTTATAAAAACGGTATCTAAGTTAAAAAAATATTTTATGAATAATAGTCGTCATGTAAGAACACTTGCGTTATGTTTAAATAAATAAATAGTACCATGTACATATTTAATATCGAATAATTATATACAATTCACGATTATACTTCACGACTTCAATTAATTTTATTTAGACGAGTAATTTATCAATATTATGTATATTCATTCGTACATGACAATTAGATTAATTTTAAATTTGTTTTGTAATAAATATGACATATCATATTCGTATATATATCATACGTATAATATTATTTGCTTTAATTTTTTATTTAGTATATTTATTACAATTAAAGATGATGATTTTAGATTTATGTTATGACATTTCGTTTTTGATCTTTCAGTTATTATAATAATCTCAAAACAAAATCATTTAGATTCATTAATCATATTATTAAATCAAACAGCTTCTGTAAAAAGCCATTATTAGCTTGAAAATATTAACGTATGCTGTTTAAACTAATTACACGGTTTGATAAAGCTAAAAACTCCGAATATAATATATATGTATATACATTTATTCATACTGCCAATTTCGATATACATGTCCATTGAAAATAATTTATAATAATTAAAAAAATATTAATTTTTAAATGTAGTAGATTTTTTGCATATTTCTAGATGTAAAATTTTTACAATGATCAAAGTTTAAGTATTGTATTGATAAATATTATCGATGTAATAAAAAATAATTCTTGTTGGAATAAAGATCTTGCATATTATTTTCAGTTTTTATTAAAATCACCGCATGAATGTATATTATATTTCCATAGTTCTTTTTAATCGATTTTAATATTTATTTTTAGATGGCTGATATGGTCTGCATGGGTTTCGTAATAATTGTATAAACGATGATAATTTTTAAACAGTGTCATGTGGATAAATAATATTTTTAACTTGACGTTTGTTTCAATAAAGTACATAACCTAAAAATAACTATGATATGTTTTTAACCATCCGGTCGATTTTTCAACGGATATTATATACATTCGTGTTTAGATAATAAAAAATAGATGATATTGTTAAATAATGAACTTATCACAGCATACAATTTGTGTCTCTCTAATTAGTTAAATAAATTGTAACTAATGATTGTTTTTTTATTGCGCGCGATGGCCATAAAAGTTTTATGTGCGGCCAAGTCTTGTAAACGATTGTAGGTTGCGCACATCGAAATAAATTATATTATATATTGATTTTTTATAATATGCTATTATTGATTTGTATAATTTAAAATTGCATTCTTAAGGATCATGGTGTTAAGGCATAAAACCTACTTGTGTGATATATTAAATCCCTAAAAAATGGTGTACACGTTTAATCTGACAAAGATTTATCTGAAGGAAATATATCCTCAATAACAAACGGTGTTCTTACAACGACCTGATTTATGTGACCTTTTTATGTGATCGGTCACGTGACTGCCATCTGACGTAAACGTTCACGTGACTTGTTTCCCTGGGAGTGTGCGATACAAAATTAAATAGAAAATTCTTTTCGTTTTCAGATTTGGTATTTAATTTCACAAGACATTTATTTTCATTATAGCCGCGTTGATTATGTTACGGGTCATAGCATTAGTTTTAATGGTATGTGGTGCAGACAGGATGAATAATAAAAGCTATTTTGAAATAGTGCGATTCGGGTCGGACTGGTAGTTTATTTTTATTTATTTAATAGAGTCAGTCAAAAAAATATGGCGGACGAATTAAATTACGTAAATACGACTTTTGTCAGACACACTCGATCCGCGCGCCAGCGAATGACGACGGAAGCGAATGATCTGCGCCATAATGTAATAATTTATATTGTGTCGAGGACATGGCCGGAAATGAGGCGTCTTTATTCAAACAGCGCGACTGTTGACGTTTGTTATTTGAAAAACAATACATCACCGATACGTTTGGCATGTTAACGTCGATTTTCCCGATTCGACTCCGACTGACCACAATATTTTGAAGATAAATATAGAAATTCGTTTGAGAATAGCCCCGCATAACGTTTGGTCAGTTAGTTTCCGAGCTAGCGTCGAGCTTAAAGCTCTGGCAACCGGGCCATGAAAACAATAAGTGAATCGCGGCGTTAATTTATAAACAGTGTTGCCATAGCAAAAAAACATGTACGCGATGCACGTTATTATTATTCGGTGAGGGGGAAAAATAACTCGATAAACCCCGGTGCTAAAAGTGTTTTTCTACTAAAATTGAGATTAACATAAAGTTAGATAAATATATTTAATAATTAAAATGTTTGAGATTAAATAAAATTAAGATACGCTATAACAAAATTAATCAATTCTGAAAAAAAATAATTACCACGGTTAATATTTAAGATAAAAATTCTAATTAATAAATGTTAATTAAATTTTACCTCTTTATTAAAATCAGTTTTTAGAGAGCAAAATATTATTTATTTAAATCGCCATATTAATTGAATTTTAAACGTATATAAAACATTACATTTAAATTACAAAATATTCAACGAACGCCGGATTATCGAATATCTGAAAAGGGAGAGAATCGAAACTGAAATAAATATTAATTGCAGTCAATTGTCGGCAGCTGTTGCAAAATCTGATGTGCTTTGTAGGAAATTCAATAGAATCCGAAATAATACTTGTTTGTTTGTTTGAATTGATTTTGGCCGCGGTCCGTTCGATTTTCTGAATAATTGGATTACATCAGTCGCAGAACATGCAAAATTATCGAAATGAAATAAATGATAAATATCCGCGATGAGATATGACACGAAGCCATTGTTGGACGGAATATAAATGACTGTTCCGTCAAAAATGTCATGGCGACAACAGAAGCTATAATGAATGAAAGATCAAGTGCTTTTATAACAATGAAAATGTATAAATGGATTATATGTATTTCGTTCGGTGACAGATAGTCCTCAAAATAAATTTAAATTTACGGGGGCGAAAATAAAAAAAAATCGCTTGGCCATAACAACGTTGAATGGTAAATAATGTCGTTGTTCAGCCCGTCAATTGATTAACTGCTAATCTAAATTTTGTTTTACATGAATACATATATTATTAATACTAAAATTTATTTTATATTATGTTCAACAAAACGTTATTAAATCTAAATTTTGGTATAAAAATAAACATTTTTTATAGTTAAAAAATAAGATATTTAGATTTAAATCGAAATATATTTCAATCCACTAAGTTATATATATTTTCAACCACAACTTCGAAAAGAATAGAATGAGAATTGCTGATAATGAAAAAATATGCGTGTTTAAGACAATCGATTCTTATAAATCAGGCAATAAGTGCCTTTCGACCTTTTCTAATCTATTCTATCTGCAATTGATCACAAATTTTATTCAATATTAGGCACCTTTTTATCTAATTCAATGATTTTGCCTTATTCAGCAATACGCTTCAGCATTAAGTCGTCCATCGCACTTCTGATATCAGTTGCAAACTTACAATCGTATTTGTAAGTTGCGTTGATAGCTCAGCCCCATGGTTCATGGCTGAAGACCTGACCCGTATTCGAAGAGTCTAGTTAACCTAGAGGATTACCATCGCATTCCTGGCTTAAGGTTTGAGACGGACGTGCCTCTACTGGTGCTTGGAAGGTGGATAGAAGAAGCCCCGGAGATAGCGTAGTGTCTTCAGGGTGACAAAGTTCCACTTCGGGTTGGAAGGCCATTTATATTTATTTTACTATGATGGATGGATAGCATAACAGATAGAATCCAAAGCGCCAATCAGGGATATAAAGATTCGATACAGATTGTAAATATTCTAAAGATTCAAGAGGATGATTCTGTCATACTAATATTCCCACAGTGTCAAACCACAGGGGTTAATTTTAATATTATTTCATTTGGATTGAAATTTTATATTATTTGCTATAAAGAATTCCCTGAATTCATAGTTTTCGTCGGATATCTACCCGACTACCAACTAAGCTCTCTCGTGGTTAACTTACATTATTGAAATAATATTCATGTTGCGTACAAGCCATAACAATGGTTCTGGTATTTGATTTTTGCAAAAAAAGTGTTACACAACGAACTTAACCGTTCAGACGCCACGGCGTGCAGGCACGCGAAACCGGCTAACCAACAGCGCCACGGCAAACGCTACTACGAATTTATTTATGAAAAAATATATTATTTTTAAATGAAAATTAATTCAGAGTCATCTTTTGAAGGCAATGTGATTGTTAGAATGTCGATATGTTTAGCCGTTTCATTTTATTTGAAGTTTATACGGCGTACGGTAAAAATCCATATAAATGCCTAGGCGATTAAAGGGTTAAAGTGTATGTAATTAGAGAAAGCAACCTGCCGAAAATTCTTCTTCCTGATTCATGAAACAACTGGTGCATTGTGTACATAAATGAAACTATCGCCTATGCTGAATGGATGTTTACAAAAATATTATCTATTAACTATTTTTAACACCAAAAAATAGCATTAATTTAAAATCATCTACTTCTTGCGGAATAATGAGCATATTTCAATATATTAATAAAATAACATCTGTTGAAGTTCTCTGGACTTGGTTCAAACGTTCAATATGTGTTATTATTTACAGATTTTTCCACCAAGGTCGAAAAGGACACAAGGGTCTCTTGTTCATGGAAGCGTATTGCTACTCCCAAATATTTTTTCTATTATTTATAGAAATGCTTTCAACTTAACTATCGGAAAGTAAAAAAAACAGTCAAAGGAATCCATCCAGAAACATGTGTCTCATGCTCAGAGAGCGATAATTGTTTTATTTGGGCAAAATAATAATAAAAATGCTCTGACACAGGACTTTCTTATGTATATGGGATAGATAAAATATAAGTTATATGATTTTTTTTAAATAAAATTGGTTTATATCTTATTATATAATTGCAGAATTTGGAAATTTCACATTCTCGCTGCTAGATTACAAATTCTTTGCACAAATAACATAATTTTCTGCTCTTTTTTACGCAACATTATAAATTAAAAAAAAAATAACTCAATTTTCTTTATTACATGGCTCATTTTCTTAGACGAATTTGTAAATTCTTTGTCAAATATCAATTTTATTATGTTATATTTAATATTTTATAGACTTTATACTGTTATAATCTGATAAACCCAAGAAACTATGTTTCAGTCGTCGTTTTATTATCCGGAACAATAAAAATAATCGAAATATATTTATGTATGCACATATTTTTCTATTAATCATCTATTCGATCTATTATTCTTTTGCCTTCTATTTTTCTGCCCATCATTAGCTTCGTTGGGCCGTCCCCTTCATTACACATCACCTGTTCGAAGAACCGTATAATTTTCACTAGGGAAATTGTTTATGTTGTTGTTATATTTTGTTCAACCCCTCGAGGATGGACTCTTTTCTTCCACATCTTTGAAGGGGCTAAACTCATCAGTTTCCAGCTCTACATCTCAAAAGCATTTAATCTTCATATGTTTGATTATACATGGTTCCATATCATTTTACATAAGTATACAAAAAAAATATTTCATTCCAAATTATTCCATAATATAAATAAATTGGTTAAAGGTCTAAGATATGTAAGATCAGTGCTTCTCAATTACTTTCATGTCACGGCCCCCTAAATCTGAAAGAATTAATTCCCGCCCCCCGCCCAAAAAAAAATATTTTATAGTTTTATTAAGATTATTTGCCAATAATATCATTACAATTATAATACACTCATTCCTCGATTTCCTATTAATGGCATATAGGTTCCAGAAAACGTAGATCGAAATTGTATATTTTTTAATGTAAAACCGTGTAAACGAAAAGTACACAAAAACGCATAATTTGATTATTGTTTTTTAAAATACATAAATAAAACAAAATTATTCTTTAAAAATTAAAAATTATATTCTTTTATTAATTAAACCTTTTTTCCAAAAAAATAACCCTTTTACTTATCAGCATTGAAACCTGATTAGGAGTATATGAATTGATGTATAAAAAAAAATTTCAGCAAGTTTTGTTGGATATTCTATGCTGCATCTATATCGCCAGATGCCAGTTCACCTATGTAGAGAGTGTCTTGATTTGAATCTTCGAACCGCTACGACTTGCTGTGAAAGCCTGCTTCTTTCAGATAAAGAAGAGGATGGTAACTCTCTTTAATTTTTCTGTAACCGCAATGCTTTATTTGTAATAGCGTTGATATCAATTGGCATCCGTTTTTGTGTTTGGTCCTCTATCCAAATCATTAAGGCCTTTCTGCACACCTACAGTGGAATGCACACCTACAGTGGAATGCACACCTACAGTGGAATGCATACCTACAGTGGGCGCACGAACAAATAAAATTATTATTATTTATCAACATTTATTTTCAACTTTTTTTTCAAAAACCGTGTAAAAGCGTTCTTTCTTCTTTAAAATTTTCTTATTTATTCTGATTTTATTATTATTTATTCATATTTTTTTCTTATTTGTTCTTATTTTTTTCTTATTTGTCCTTATTTTTTTCTTATTTGTTCTTATTTTTTTTTTATTCCAACCATTTCAAGTCGAGATATTGATGAATTCTTCATTAATAACTTGAATATTTTTTTAAATGGATTAATCTATTCCTTTGTTGTTGTGTATATAAATAGTTCTCATATGTGTTATTATTTAACAGACTTAAATATATAAATTCCTTAAATATGTTATGTGGAAAAATATTTATAAATGAATTTTTCGCGGCCCCCGCGAGGAATCCTGCGACCCCCCAGAGGGCCGCGGCCCATAATTTGGGAAGCACTGTGTTAGATAACGATATATCGCGTTCGAAATAAAAATATCGCAAAAAATCAGCAATATCTTTATTTATTAAATCCGAAATTCGCTAAAAATAGGTGGGACATGTTTCAACAGATGTTTATTATTAATATCTATACATTTTATGGTTTATTATGGTAACATATTATTTATTTCAAGATTGAAATATGAATGAATGCACATAGACACGGATGGAAACATGCGGCTAGCATCCGATGTTGGAGTTTCAGCAAATATTGAATGGGAAATCGCAGTTCTTTTGTGAAGACGGTCTGTTCCAGATTAAACTGCGGAGGTTGCATGCTTGCTTTCTGCACAACATGCGCAAAATCCACGTCAGACATTTCATCTGGCTATAAATTGTCTGGATTTATTTGCGTCACACTATATGCATTAATATAGTGCGTAAAATTGTTGCAGAAATCTGTCGTGCACGCTAATGTTGATGGTGTATGATTTAGTACGGGTTGAGTGCCCCGGTGAGTTGCGAAATGCTAGAATTACGCGGATTGAACGTGCATTTGGATACATTTGCAGTTAAATATAGACATGCTTGATAAAATAAAATTGTAATCATCAAAACTTGTAGATTTGGCCAATCATCGACCTCAAAACTTTCATAAAAAAAATGTGCTAAATATATTTTTTTTCGTTTAATTTAAATTCATCCTTCTTTTTGAATGTTTTAAATGCTGTATTTCCTGCGTATTGATACATTTAGGGTGACATGTTAACAGTTTATGACGAGTTATTGATTTTCAACATGCATATAGAATTTTTTTCATACCATTTTATTTATTTTATATAAAAATGTTCGCGACTCCTGTCCAAAAAGCTGATTAGATTATTTATAAGGTATTAAATAATTATAAGAACATCAAATTTTAATTTTCATTTTATTTTTTCATATATTGACTAAAAATCATTTTTTATTTTCATCCCCAATTAATTTCTTTACATAAAATAATTTATTATTAGGTTAAAAATGATTTAAACCCAAAGTTTATATTGTATTAAGAATAACTATTTTTTTCTTTTGTTTGTTTATGTTTTTATTCATATTTGAAGATTAGTTATTATCATTCCACAGTGAGGCCCCACAGAAAGAATTATGTTTTTAAACGAATCATTAGCTGAGCTAAAAAAAATATGAAAACTATTGTTTTTTACCAAAAAATTGTTTGGGATTCTTCGCGTATTCTATGCAAAAAAGACTGGTATTAAAAGGATTAATATACAATGATTTATTAATTAAAAAAGTCCAGTAAAACTCCACTAGATCAGAAAACAAGACAAGACAAGAATTTATTTTCGAACTTTAACCTTTTAATTAAGGCTGAATGTTTTTATTTCTATTTTATTTGTTGTTCTCGATAGCTACAACGATTTTAAAATATTTTTCATAGAATTTACGCCTTTAAGAATAATTTGAAATGTATGAAGTAATTAGAATGTATCTAAAACATGTAAAATGTCAAACGGGCAATTAAAATAGACAGGCGGCAAAAATTAAATACATTTTCCGCCATCATTATGAATGCCACAGGGATTGATTATTTTAAAAAATATGTATTTTTATTTCTCTAGATTTTTTTAAGCCGTGCCAAAACAAGAAAAATAGTGTAAAAAATAATACGGTCTATTTTATTGAATTTGTTATTTTAAAACCGTTCAAAAAGAGAATCGGGTGGACTTATTTTAAAAGGGCTGCCCTTATATTAGGAGTACTTATAAGTAATGTCGTTTTTTTCAATAAAATCCAAAACAATTTTTCCTATACATCATTTAACTTTTCTTATACAATATAATTCCCCATATTATCTATAACCTTCTGCCACCTTTCTTTCAAATCATCCAACCCCTTCTTGTAAAACTCTGCGGCTTTGGACTGAAAAGAGTCTGAAAGGGCTGTATTCACCTCTTCTAAGGAATTGAAATTTTGATCTCTTAGAAAATGTTCCATAGAACGAAATAAGTAAAAATCAGATGGTGCGAGATCCGGCGAGTATGGAGGATGCAACAGGGTGACCCATCCAGGGTCCTGAATTCTTTCACACATCAATTTCCCAACATGAGATCGTGCGTGAATGCGTGTGGGACCCAAACACCTTCTTTTTGAATCTTTCCCAACTTCTTTAGGATCCTCTGAGTACTGGACCAGGATGTACTGACCTTTTTCGATAATTTTTCAATGGTCAGCATCAGGTCGTCTTCGATTGCAGAATTCACGGCTGCTTCATCCGTCTGGATCACTTCTAGGCTCGTTTTCCAAACACAAATCACCAGATTTAATTTTTTTGTACCATCGTTGGCATTTCCTGACATCCAATATGTCACCGTAACTTTTTTTGAAAATATCCTTCTGTAGCTTCTTGTCAGCTTTTCAAATGATATTGAAAAAGTATACAGTTCTGCAGATGTTGTTCCGACGGACACGTCTCTCCCATTGTCGTCAGAGGGATAAAGAAACCGTTTTTTTGCCTAAAGGCCACGAGCAGATAGCCACTACACAAGAGAAACTTATAACACGTCCTTGCTGCCTAACAGACTGAAGGAGACTATTTTAAAGATGGCGCATCGAAAAAACGACAATACTTATAGGCTTAATACATATCGAAACCCATATTCCATCATGATTCATGTTTAAAAACTGCAAAATACCTAAATTGTTCACAACTTCAGTATTTATCTTTTCAATCGTAAATAATGGGATTCAAAATTAAAATTAGGAAGAACGTTTCTATTTGCCTTAGGGAACAGCCCTGAACTCAATCATTTGATTGGGATCTTTCGATATTTTTTTAATGAATAATTAAAGACTTAAACCCTTGAAACCAAAATTAACATCTGCTATACCTCGATTAAAATTTTAGAGGTATTATTAATTAGTTTTAAAAGGACTGAAATTTAACAATTGTACATAAATACACATGTTTACTCCAGTAGAATTGAACTAAACTTTGGATAGTATAACTAATTACAATAATGATTCAATGTTATCACACTTCATTAGAGTTCCGCTGTGATAAAGGAATTAGAGACTTACTCGGTACACGGCACTTCTAATTTAAGTATTGATTTACATCGACTCCATTGTGTTTGTCCGATTATTTGGAATAATTAGATGTACGAGGTGCGACGTAATTGTGATTGGTTAGCTAACATAGGTTGAGTTGCTGAAAAATCAAATGAATAGATTAATTATGGACCTTGTTATTTCGCGGTGTCGATAATTCAAGAATAACTTTCGGGTGCAGCGTTCAGAATATACGGTATGGTACGAAATATGAATGAAACGATAATATTGCCAAACAAAACATCAAGTCAAATTTAATATTATGATATGGCAACGTTGACTTTATTTTTATAATCTTAAAAATAATTATATTATAATGTGTTCATAGAATAAACTCCAGGCTTAGTAACTCGCAATATTTTATTATTATTCAGATCAACAAAATATTACATACGAAAATAAAATCTTTTGCGTGGATTATTTACACGGTTTTATACACCATGGTTTAAAAATATAAGTATTTATAAAAAAAATCATTCTGAAAAAATATATTTGATATTTACTGCCTTGCTATTATTTATACAGCTCGTTTATTATTCGAAATACTATTAAAGTTTATATATTATATCTTACGAATATACATAAATGTTTTTTTTTTATTTGAATGTTAAAAATATTATTTTCTCAATTAATTCCATATTCTTTGGTCTTTTTCCGAAAATATAATATTTTGAATCGATTTTGTCGTCCGAAGGGGGTCGATCAGAGACCCCAAGTATTTCTAGTCAAGATATTGATGAATTCTTAATCAATACGGTTTTTTTACGTCAAATACACTCTTTTGCAAATCAAATGCACGCTTTTGCAAATTAAATACAACTTTTTACAAATCAAATTGACACTTTTAAAAATTAGCTGAACAATTAAATATTTTTCAATATATATACTAAAATTGATGGTCAGCATTATTTCTCATTAGATCTCATTACATTTTTTATATTACAGTCAACATAACCCTGCATAGAGCTGACTAGGGGCCCAATTGAACTTTGATAAATACTCAACATAACAGTGCAAAAATATGTACATGTTGGTGTACACATATCTTTTTCTCACCACAGAGCCAGTATACCCTGGGAAGGAAAACCCTAATTTGTTGACCAATAATTGGTCTAGTCTCGATACTTTCGCTCCTCTTCCTTCTTTCTAGGGGACCCTTCTCTGGGGAGGTCTTTCCTATGATGAAAGGATTGCTACCGACTACTTGAGACTCGTTTTGGGCAGATGTGCATATGTATGCCTGTGTATATCTATATAGGTGTGTATGTGTAGTGGTCGCAGATAACGCTTTAGAGAAGAGAACAAACAAATACCGAGACAAACCTCCTACTTGCCTGGACACAGTCGAGAGGGTAAAATCTGATACCAACATGCTAGAAGATGTACGTCCAATGCCAGCAATGGCCAAGAGAGGGAAACTCTTTACAAAAAACCGCATACCAAGACGGCTTGGGTTCCCGCGGTATGGACAAGAAGGGGAGCCCTCACGTCACGTGTGAGACTCAGGTTCCTTTGGCCTCGACTACCAAGCGAGAGTCTGGTAAGGCCCATGCCCTCAGCAAGTGAGAGCCTTGTGGCTGGCAAATGCTGATGATGATGATGATATACTTTTTTTACCAGTTCCTACAAAAAACGTAAAAAACGGGTTCCACTGTATTTAGTACCCCGAACTTACGTTTGCCTACTAATTACGTTTATTTTTATCAGTTCCTTTAAAAACGTAAACAACGGCTTCCACTGTATTTAGTACCGCGATTCTAACCCTTAATTTACGTTTTCCCACTAATTCCTTTTTTTTTTAGCAATATAGAAATTTGAAAAATCACTCTCCGGATGTTTGGCACATCGTATTAGACTTGTAAAAAGTTGTAATTGATTTGTAAAAGGGTTGTATTTGAAGTAAAAAACGGTATCTTGCAATTTTAAAAAAAAAAGGATTATTATAAGAATAAAAACTTTAACGTGGATTTTTCAACTAATCAATATGACGGCGATGTTTTGCCGTAGTCCGAGTTCTCGCGGCACTTGTCACTAGTACGTTTCACTCGCACTTAGCACATTGTACCGGATGCGAGCGGGAAAAAACATCGCGCGCGTGGCAACAACAGCGAATATTGTTGGTTTTTTTTTCGCAATTGTGGACAATAAATGTCAATGATTATTATTTATTCTTTAGACTTTTTTAGACAAATAAAAACAGTTTGTGATATGTAGGATTTATATTAAAATAGTTATTCGGGAAAAATCAAAAAGTTGGGCTAGGGTAATAGATTAATTTACCGTTTTTATGTGTGTGCTTTATCTGTTTTTGCACTGTGGTTTTTACAACCTGCTCCCTTTGCAAAACGAGAAGACTATGAAGAATGAAGGTTAAAGAAGTGGTAGATGTCCAATACGATGGACTAACTAAATCAAATCAAAATATGTAGATAGTTTTTGATCTTATGATGATTAATGAACTCAAAATTACCGCATTCACTGCATAAAAAAAATGTTTAGGTAGTCTGTTGATAAATGAGGGATTGGGCAGAGTCTGAAGTCAAATTATTCGTTCATAAAAGAGTGCCAATCAGACACTCGCTAAGAAATTACAGTCGGAGTAATATATCAGCGTAATACATCTATATGCTGAAGAATGGTTTTTCATCTACAGAGTGAGCGTGGATTAAACCCTTAATAATAATTAGATAACGAATGAAATGATTCTATTATTTGATTGATTACTTCACTGTGGATTATAAATATTCGACAATATATATTTTTTTTAAAAACTTTAACACTTTATGAGCCGTTCACGCCAAAATGCGTGATTTTGTAGCCAAGCGTTATGAACCGTTCACGCCTTCTGGCTTGAGAGCCATACCCCCACTTGGCATTTTTTTTCTGAAAACGATGCACAATGTAATTCTACTATTTGACCACAGATGGATACACATGCATGTTAGCTTGGATTATCATTACAAGAAACCATGCGGCCCCCAGGCTAGGTTTGATGTAAAACCTTACGGCTCATAAAGTGTTAATTTACAAAAGAGGGCCATACTTATATAACAAATTTATAGTAATATTAAAGTTATTATTCTTAATCGCACTTTTTATTCTGAAACCATGAATAAACACTATATAAATTATGTAATTTTTAAAGAATCGGTTATCTCTTTAATAATTCACGGAATTATTAATTATATGTTATTGTGAATTAAAAATTAAAATCTCATTGTGTTATATAGGCAAAAATGTGACGATCAATTTACAAAAAAATGATAATGGCACGTCATATATTGTCGGAAAATTCGAAGGTCGTATCCTGTGTTTACTGTGCGGATTGGTGAAACCCGATCCGAATGTCTCGTTCCCGTCAATCCAATCAGCAGCAGCTGGCGATAGTCGGAGACGAGTTGAACGAGTCCCGGCCCAATAAATGTGTCAGATTTCTGTATTTCGTGTGGAAGTTTTGTACTTGTGTCTTCTCCCACATACTGCTGGTGTCCTTGGTCGTGTCCTACTGCATACTGGGGGCGTTCACCTTCGAGCATCTGGAGGCCGAGAACGAGAGGATCGTGAGTATTCACGTACATACACACAACGTTAAACGCGAATGTGAACATTGCCGATATGGAAGCTGGGGCGATAATGGCACGGGGGTGATATTTATGCGTGTGCACGTTAGGGGCGGAAATTCAAATTTTTGGCGCGCAACTTACCTGAAGTACGGTTGCCTCTCGAGAAAAATTTTAATAATATTCCAAGGGAACGCACGATTTTTTTCATTATTCCCTTAATATCGCGATTAGCCTTCGCAAACGACATACTTACTGAAACTGGATACTTGTAAATGAAACCGGAACAAGGGTTTATTACGAAAAATAATAAATATTTTTTATTTATAAACTTTTAAAAATATTTCATAATCAAATTTAATTACGTAAGCAATGAAACAAATCCCATTCAAATGATGACTAATAAAAAAATAAAACATTTTTTTCAGAAAATAATTTAATTTGTTATTCTTCCATTAAATTCAAGGTCAATTCATTGAAAATAAACTTCCCAAGTGAGTTGGGGCAATGGTGGTTTAACCCATCCGTCACGGCGGCTCGAAAACAACCTCGTCGTCCCGAGCATTTCAAGTCACCAAGTCTTCAAGTCTTCAAGTCTTGAGTCAATCGCACGTTTCACTCGCACTCATTTACGCGTCATATTTAGTTAAGAAAATATCGATAAAATTATGATGCATATAATTAATTACCATTTTAATTCTTAGAATAATCCATTTAAATAAAAATGAAGAATTCATCAATATCTTGACTTGAAATGTCTGGGCTCCCTTAGAGACCCCATTCGGACGACGCGGTTGTTTTTGAGCCTCCGTGACGGATGTGTTAAGAAGCTATATTTTCTGATAGAATATCTCAGTAAAAAGGATACAATTTTATTTCACGACAATGTACAACCGGACATCATACAGTTGGACTTTAAAAGTTAAATGAGTGAAAGAAGCTTTCGTCATGGATATCACGAGATAAAATCACTGACATGATAAATAGAGTCGTTAGATTATATCAGAGGTTCACTAACTTATTTGACCCATTGACCCTTTCACACACAATTACACAAGGCCCCCCTGGAAATTTACCTTTTTTTAAATTAAATGAAACAGAAAAATGTAGTGAACTTATTTTTTATATACTTACTTATAGTGTTATAAATAAGATACGCCGATACTAAAGTTGTTGAGTAATTAATATTTATTAAACAATACTAATGAGAAAGACGAATCTTGTGTACTGTCACCAATATTTTTATATTTTGCAGTTTTTTATTTGCAATAAGATTTCGTCAAAAGTATTTTCAACTACGAGAGTATTTTTTTAATTTCAGAAAGGTATTTTGGAAATAAAGCAATTCGAAAAAATAAATTATAAAGGTAATTATTGCAATAAAAAAACAACATGTAGATTAGTGAATAATATCAGGAAGATGTAAAATTAAATTGATTTCTAATGCGAAGAATGAGCCTGGTATTTTTTCATTATTTTTCTATTTTTGTCAGTAGAATCCGCAAATCTCCGCGGTCAACTAATTGCAGTCGGTTCCTTTTTTTAGTTAAAAGACTTGAGACTTCACTAAATCAACTTTCTGTCAAGTATGATGACGGAAATGCAATAAAAAAAAATTCTAAACACAGTCCCATAGTCCATGATAAAGTCTGGGTATCTGCTTTTGTGACTAGAACTCTTGGTATCCGTGTTTGAATTTAATTTTTAACTCCCTGTTGCTATTTAAATTCTCTTTTCGCTTCCCAGGGCTCCCCTACTCCCCTCAGGGCTAGAGTTACCCCGTCAGCTTCCTCCAGAGTCCTCGGGGGGCTAGGTGGCCCACTTTGGGAACCTATGGATTATATCAACAAGATGACACGACTGTGTTTGTATAAATCTTGAATGTAGTAACTGAAAAAACAAGACGTATTTCTGTCGTCAGGAATCCAGTTGTTTCTAATTCGTTCCATCTGGTTAGTGAAGGTCCATGCGATTTTATCCCCATTACACCAAGACATGTTTCTCCATGTTATTTGAATTTCTTCTGAATATATAATCAAAATTTTGTAGAACACGTCATAAACACACGTAGAGTAGATCAATTATTTAATGATTAGTCAATTTACTAGATATTTTAGAACAAAAATATATTTATATATTGAAATATAAATCTTAAAAAACGCTTGTTTAGATAGTTTGGTATTCAAAATGAATTTAAATTTGATTGCTTTACAAATTGTTGACAGACATGTAATTTGTGTATTCTATATTTTATTCTTAAGCATTCTTCTGAAGAATTATTACAATTCCAAAGTAGTTAATACGAGTTTTTAAATATTTCTTCGCTGCATGGACGTGTCAGACACAGGCAATAATAATCTGTAGTGATAGTTATTTATATGGGTGTCTGGAAGATGGATGTGACTTTGAAAACAAGTGTAATAGTTGAAAGTTGCAAAATTGTGATTTTTTTATATTTAATTCATTCACGACAGAGGACGTTGATTTATTATGAAAAAAAAAAATTGAAACTCTATTGTGGAGCCCCCGAGAGGACATGACATTCAAATTATTATTTTTTTGCACAATACACATTTCTTTCATTGTTTATTGTTGTCGCTTTCATAGCATTCCATTGTGTTAATAATATATTATATATTTTTTTTGTTTTTCAGGTCAAACGTAGTATATCCGATATACGGGGAAACGTTACGGAAGATATTTGGAAGCTGACAAAAACAACATGGGTGCTCCACCAGGAAAACTGGACGAATACGGTCGTCACAAAACTGAGGGTGAGTTGAGATATGATTAAGTTTATATATGTTGTATTGTGTTTTATAAAATTAAATTGTGTAGGATTTCGAAAAAGACATTCTGGCCTCCATGAAGCAAAAAGGTTGGGATGGAAACGAAGATCCAGAATCCATACAATGGACCTTTGCTGGGGCCCTATTCTTCTCCATCATTGTTATCACCACAATCGGTGAGTTTTCTTTCGTATATTTTAATAGTGGAAAATGGCAACGCAATATTGAGAAGTTTTTTCCATAACGATGTCGTTTATAATATTTTTATATATATATAAAAATAAAAAAAAATCAATAACGGTTTATATAATTTTAAATACTAATAGGACATTTTTTATATTGATTATGCATATATAAAGGATTTCGCAAAGAGGCACTATGAATTAATGTTATTGAATTAATATAGTGTTTGTTATAGGATGTCTTATCGTTTTATTTCCGCGGAATAAATAAGTTTTTAATACTTAGCCAATGAAACAGTACGCATGCAGATGAAAATACGACGTCATTAAATAAACGTCACATCATTACTTTAATCGCGCGTCCATGGCCATAACACCAAAATTATACGGCATATAAAATAAACAAAAATTTATTAATCGTCCAGAGATATTAAATAAAGATATCCACGGTATTATTTAAAATATATATATATTTATAATTTGAACAGTCTTATATTATGTAACATGTCGTTTTGTCTTAAAATAGTTATATACATGTTATTTACATGAAAAAAATATAATGTCGGGTATGATGATGATGGAAACACATTTAAGGGAATATTGAAACATTTCATGAGGCCTTTCTAGCGTAGTTGTCGTAGGCATTTCCATAGGGTCCGGCGGGTCCAGATCCGTAGGGACCTCCGAAAGGTCTGTTGAAAATTTCCGGAATGAAATTACCACCTGAAAGGCAATACAAAATTTCGTTGAAAATAATTGGAGGTGATTAAGCAAAATTAAACATTCAAAGTGTGTCACGGGGCACTCGCGAATAAATTAGAAAGAAAATTTCGTCGCAACGAATGAAATTCCGCTTTAATTCCATTATCAGTTTTCGAAGCGAATTCGACAACAGGTGTTTAAAACATTACTCCAGGGTTTAATTTGAATAACTCACCAACCCCCGCAATTCAGCTTACCCACCCCCACGCCGTCGATTATTTATTTATATATTATTATAATAACCCTTTGGCTATCATTGATCTTATTATACAAGCCAAAACTCCATTAACCATGGCTTCGTTTACCTTACATCCTGGATTCATTCCCCATTCCACTTCCGTATAAAATTAATTACGTTCCCGAATTCTTCGACCTAATAATATTTTCGCGATTCTGTTGAAATTATGAGTCTTTAGTTAGAGTTAATTAGATTACAGCATAAGTACATGCCCCCATGAAATATTACCGATTTTATTTCTCTGCAAAGTACCCCTTTGCACGGGATGAATTTTAATTTATTTAAATTTTAAATGAAAAATATATATATTCACGTTGGCCCTTTCCGATCTCATGCCCTGTGGCACATTGCGAACAAAGTGCAAAATTGCAAACTTTTTTTTATCTTTTATTCAGTTGTATTTACTGGACGGATAGACGGAAGGGTTGCAGGTTGTACGAACATCATAACGCCCTTTCACCGTAGCTGGTTACCGATGCCGATCATATATACCGAAGGGCCCCCGAACCATTTTGAAAGTTAAACGGGCAAACGAGCCTCGCCGAAAGTTTCACATTGTAAGACCGATGTGATTCTGCCCCTCTCGCTCAAAACTCTTATAAATTTTTATACTCTTTTTTTTTATTACGAAGCATTAGCAAATGATGTTGAGAATACAAATCGAGCAGAAAGGCCCTGGGATAAACTTAAACGATTCCGCCCTCCCTCATCCCTCCGCCTCACCGCCGCGCCGACCAAACTATAGCATAAAAATGAGCTCTTCAGCCTTTCGCCGGAAAATTAACTGGATTTTTTTTGTCCCCTCCCGAAACAAAAATGAGTTTGAATGTAGAAAAAATGTCGGATTAAGTTAAATAAAAGTCGTTGTGTAAACTCGGCCGAGTTAAATAGTCGCTTTTTAATAATCTCGTTAAAAAAAATATCGGAAAATTTTCTCAACGTATTTATATTTTTATATAAATTTGTATTAAAATTAACGATTCAAGTTTCTTACGGACTTATAATCCCAAATATATGCTATATTATATCAACAATTAAAATCACACTTTTATAGAAAGCTTATAATAATAACAAGATATCTAACAAAGCATGCGAAACACATTTTTTTTAAGCTTCATCTGCAGAAGTATAGATTTAACCCTTTCAATGCGGCGGGTCTAAACACGATTCTGCATCTGAGTGTGGCGCCGTTTTGGACCAAATTATTTTTTTGGCGAAGTAAATTTGTATTCACCGTTTACCGCTATATTAGACCATTTTCCTATAAGAGATTTATGCAAACATGTTGATTAGGATATGTTCTTCCATCTCAACTAAAAAAATAAACTCGATTCGCTTTATTTTCGTAATAATAAATTGAACAAAATATCAATTGCTCAAACAGAGATTAAGTGAGAGAAAAATGGGAATGCGAATCAAAATCAAAAATACGAAATGCAATTTTCTTATACCATTACATCCGTACACGTGTATGTGGAACATAATGTACGTGGAACACTTTTAACAACCCCTGAGCCGAGATACGTCACCGATATTTCTGAGGAGATATAATGAGACACCACGCGCGATTTGAATCGTTACTATTCATATTTACATATTACATGGTTCCTATAATTTTGTTGTGATATGTTGTATATTTATTAATAGCTGTATGTTTATTAGCTGATTTTGTTTAAACACCATCACTTAACTCGGTCTAGTTTACATGTAACGACAAGTTAAAGTTTTAAAGAATCTCGCGCATGTACGACATGCGGCCGCACTATGGACACGATTTGTATGCGCATGTACGTCATGCGCCCCGCACTGAAAGGGTTAAAAACCTTTATTATTGAAATATATGAGAATATAAAATTAGATATTTTTCTTTTAAATTGTACTAGTGAACTATATATTGGATTAGTAAATTATTATTGCTTCTTGCTATCATTGCCGCAAAAACTTGTTAGTAGTACAAAGCAGATCTTAAAGATTTAAAACAAATCAAGAGTAATGCATTACAATGCTAATAACTGGGGTGAAATTGAAAAATTAACGGTTAAAAATTGTTGTCGGATAGAACAGAAAGAAGACATAGAAGATATTAAAGAGAATTTCGATTTGCGTGATTTTCTTAATAAAGAATAATTTATCATTATTTTCTTTGGTTTATTTACAACCATCCATTATTACGTTTTTTTGTCATTCCCCTACAAAGATGTAAAAACAGAGTTTCACTGTACAATTAAGCATTGATATAGTTACGTATTTGAATAGTTTTAGATGTTGAAGATTTCGTGATACCTTTTCCATTTGGCACTACACCACTGCAGACTATATTTCTAATGTATTTGTTAGATCAGATACCAAATTTTATTAAATATAAATTGGATATTGAAGAATAAAATATATCATCGTATTAATATGTCAATTTTCTAATTGGCTTATTCCACACACGAGTGCAACTTCTCCATCCGGAACCTCCCTTATTCATATGCACAGTGTTGAGTGGGCCGAAGCGGAGGTCGTTAGGTGCGCGTGTGGCTGCAGGCCTCACCTGCAGGGGCGCAGTCCACCAGGATGCACCGGTCTGCATAATTCAAACGGATAATCATGCACTGACTCATTTTAGAGGTTAGTCGGTGTGCAGAGCGGTGGTAGTCCTGCGAACTTGCTAAAGTGCCGCTTAATTATAACTCAAACAGGGATTACGTATGGACCGCATCGCACGTGTGTCATCCAATCTGGTTTTAACAAAGATGAGCATAATAAAAAAAAATGCCGTCAACTTAACGTCGTGGTCGTGTTTTTGCGAAATCTAACGATGCGTGGGATTGTGATTCTAGAGTACGAGGCTGGGGCACGCTTGGTTCTGCCATCTGTCAGTCAATCAGCTTCTATTTGAAGTATACACTAGAATACATGATTCAGAATATTCAATTAATTAAAGCTATTTATACGAAGTATTCTACTCATCATTAGTATTTAATGAAGCCATAAATAATTTTGCTCACAATACTACCGTACTAGCGGAACGTGAAAAGGTTCTACAATTGCTGCTATGTCTATTAGAAATACTTAAAAAAATGATCAACCAACAGAATAGAGGCGTTTTAAGACTCAACTCTTTATTTTACACAGTTTTGAAATAACAGTTGTGAAACTAACAGCTGCTTTAATTCACGAGAGCTTGCAATTTGCTAAGAGTATTGAACACCATTTACTCACTTATGATCCCAGCCTAAAATGAACTTTAAAATTCCATCGTGACCGGAAGTTATTGAATAACACTAATTTGATCCCATCTTCTGTATAGTGCCATGCTGTATTAAAGATATTTCCAGAGTAAATATTGAGGATCATTGGGGACAAGTTTATTTTTATTTCTTATTCTAACTGTTGCTGGTAAATTTTAATGTGTGAATTATGCAAAACTCAGTTGAAAGCATTTTCAAAATGAATAAAATCAATGTACTTGAAAAGGATTTATTGCTACTCGAAGCAGCTTCCTAGAAATAATAATTGATGAAGAACTTGTTTTGCTTGGCAACGTAAAAAGATGTTGGAAGACTGCAGTAAAAAAGTAAAGGCAATGTCATGACATGTGTTGATCTAGAGCAGGGTTCTTGGAAATTTTTCACCCATTACCCTAAAATATATGACGTCATCCCCTTGATTTGAAACGAATAAAATCATTGGTTATCCAAATTAAAAATGTACAATATGTAATAACATTACAACTAGAGCATTTTTGATGTTAAAGAATATGGATATTATTGAATCGAATTTCAGGAAGTTGTTAATCCTTGAGACATTTTCGATACTTAACGAATTGATTGTATGTTAATCACGATCTGAATAATAATCAGAGAATCGCATTTGAGTTGGGTAAGATGCCTTATATAATAACTATAACCTTGTCATCTAAAGTAATATTTTCTCCAATATAAAAGCTTTGAACCAAACGCTGAAATCTTATTATCAGATAAATATACATTAATATTTGCTTTGGAATTCTTTTTCAATGCCGTCACATACTTAAACAAACCAGGCAAATCTTGCATTCGGTCTTGCATTAATTGATTAGAGTGACACTTGACGTTACAGTGTCTGAAAATTGGGGTGTTGAACTAGAGGTAGTTAGACTATCAGTAATTATATTATATATGAAGCGGAAATAAGCTATGCATTATGTGAGAGTTTATTTTATCTTCAATTCAAATATGGCTGGTAAACATTGCTAGAAGTGTAACTGCGATGACGTAGACGTGTGCTCAAGATAATGATATCAACAGAACCACAGCATCTAAAGTGGATATAGTGAAACTGAGCAAAGAGTAGGATGATGTTTAAAATATAATCTGTATCTAAACAAATATTAGGCAAATATTTCATCGATTTATTTTGGACTAACATTTTTTCAGCTGATGCTTCTATTTAATAATATTCTGAAAAAGAATTTTCAGTTCGGATGTCGTATTTCTTGTCGCGATAAATAAACAATTGGCCAGAAAAGGAACTACTAGACATAAAATTGCGAATGGTGTTGAAGTGTTTGCAGCACGCGAAAATAATTAAGTATTCATGGGCGAGAGTGGGAGGGGGTCTGGTGGGGTGGATGCAGCGAATATGCAGCTAGGCAGAGCATAGGTGGTGGGGGGTATGCACTGCGAGCATGCAGTGTTTACTTAGCAAGTGATACGGCCTGCCTCCGGCAGTCTGGCATGCATTTTTCAGAGTTGCCGGATTATACGAAGTGCAGTCGAGATTTGTTCGTTTGGCTTCGGGATTTTGGAGTTTCGCGGTAATGTCGGGTCCGACATTTAAATTTGTAATTTCACAGTTTTTGCGACAGACTACCGGCAGAGATTCAGTCTTGCCGAATACAAATGCACGTTTAATACTTTTTACCGAGTAAATTGTGAAAATGCTTTCGTGGAATTGGGTGGTTAGCTTGTACTAATTGCGCTGAAACAAAATGAGAAATAGTAGAGATGTCTTACAGTGGTGGCCAATTGATTTTTAACCATCATGTAAAATCCCGTGAAACGGAAATTCAACGTCATATCCGCGCAGAAAAATAATATAATTAAAATAAAAAATAGAAGAGAATATATGTCAGGAAAGAAACTTTACGAAGCTCTAAATAAATTCCTTTGATCAAAAGTCGTTTGATTTTTGATCAAAGATTTTTGAGCTTTCTTTTTATATTAAACAAATTTATATAACTCTATTTTTTATATTATCTATAGATATTTAATTTCTTGTATCTTAATTGTAGAATTTTAATAAAATTTTGATTAAAAAATTCCCCATTGAAGAAATAGAAAAATCCAATTAACAATACCTTATTGAACAAAATTGTTCAATAAGGTATTATTAAAAAATTCGGAAGGTGTTCAGATAGGCGCTATTAACTATAATTTCCAAAACCACAGTAAATCTAATACTCCAAGAGATAAAAAGTCATTTGATTGTATGATTATTCATAGTTTCCAGCGTGTCGAAATATGGAAAATAAAATTAAATGCGATGATTTTGGATAAAAATTGCAGAAAAAATGCAGAGAAAAACTATCCGTTTTATCGGAAATGTATACATATACCTAAGAAGAATCTGCCATTTGTGATAAAATAGAGATGTAATCCATCCGAGAATTGTCCATCACGGCTTGTGACTATAAAGGTTATGAATTAACCTGCTAGACGCCACGGCGTGCAGGCACGCGAAACCGGCTAACCAACAGCGTCACGGCAAACGCTACTACGAATTTATTTATGAACACATATAATATTTTGAAATGAAAATGACTGCAGAGACATCTTTTAAAGGCAATGTGATTGTTAGAATGTCGATATGTTTAGCCGTTTCATTTTATTTGAAGTTTATACGGCGTGCGGTAAAAATCCATATAATTGGCTTGGCGATTAAAGGGTTAATCACATTTCAAGATGCCATCGTTAAAGAAATATAAGTATATAAAAAATATTGCGAATAAATTCATCAAAATTCTTTTAAAAATCTATAGATGAAAAAAATATTTTGAAATCATTTATCGAAATTATTATGTTAAAAGAATCTCAGGGAAAATTATAATTTGTACATTAATATTTTTTTAAATATTATACTTAGTAATAGTGGAGATGATTTTTTGTAATATCAGTTAAAGCTATAATTTATAACTCATAAATATTTAAAAAAATGGGAATAATAATAATTTACTTCTGCATATCGTATATGGAATCAATTGACCTCTACTGTAGATGTTTATTGTTGATCTTAAGTGTTTATGAAGTGATCAGGATCTATCTATTTGGTGATCATGTGCCATTTTTTTTATCTATATAAAATTAAAAACCTGGAATTCCGTATCCGTATAAACCGTATAGGAATAATCCTTGCAGAATAGGAAGATGTAGAGAGTTTTGGGGTTGGACGGTATCCACAGGTCCTCCTGGACCTGCCAATACGGCTGTGGCGGCACTATACTTGCCATATTTACCTGCACATCAATATTATGCAAATATTTATATTAATCAATATTATTAAGCAATGTGTTTAATAAGCGACGATTGTGAGTTAGTATGTATTAATAGCAAAGCATGATCAATTAGTTGCCATATAATAAAATTTCGTGATTGCTAAATGCAATGATTTGGCACAACAGCTTCCGTCTATCCGCGGTTCTGTCATCTTGCGATACTTGGCCATAGTCCAAGCCACATGTCTCCCGGCTACGAGATTTTAGATCAAATATGACAACGCCAATATCGAAGGTCTGTCGTCTAATGCATTGTGAAAACTATTTGATCGCGCTTTGCTATGTGACGTTATTGTGACGGATGTAACTAACTCATGAAGCTGAGGAACAGTCTGAAAGCGTTCATTCCACCGGTGTTATGTTGCATTGCAGGCGGTGATTGTATGGCCGATTGGTCGATCGTGCTGTAGGTGGTCGGTCTCGGTTTGTTGTATATCGGCCCGCGGACTATTCTGTAATAGAACCTTCCGGCGCCACTGTCGTCTTGTCCGTTTGTCTGTCCGTAAGAGTTTGGTCTGAGGGCGTTGTTAGGTGCGACGCCGTCGGCGCGGTTGTAGTCCTGTCCATGATTAGGGTTGGGATGTGCGTATCGAGGAGGTGGCGTCGTGATGACTATGTTATTTGGATTGATTGTGCTGTTGGTGTTTGGTCCGCTGACTATCGAATTTCGACTTTGACCTGGGATGGGGTCGACAGGACCCCCGGGGCCGGCCAGGATCCCGTTTGCTATCGAATGGTATTGCGGTCGTCTTATCGGCGCGCCGGGTCCTATTGGGCCCCCAGGACCTCCGAATCCGTCGTGGCAGCAGAGCGATTTTCCGGGAGCGCACTGCCCCTGAAATTGAAAAGCGAAATTAATTTCGTGTGGGAAATACAGGCGCTGAGAGCTATTTGAAATTGTGTGACTTTATATGACGATAAAAAATTCAGAACATAATATAAGTACATGCTTCAATATGGAGTAAAAAATAATAGTTTCGGGACTCTTTGTCCCCAAAGTTTAAGCGAATCTGTATTTTTTTTTATTATTTTTAGTAAAACCGCGCTTAGCTTTATTGAAGCCCCAATATTTTCACTATTTAGTTAAGGCCGGTCACTGGTGACCGGCCATAGCATGATACGTGTTAATTAAAATATTATTAAGAGTACCTACCAATTGAACCAATCGTCAATACACGAATAAATAATAAATACAAATATAAGCAATATTATAAGTCTTAATTTTTTTGCTTTTTTTACCTCTCTGGTCTTAAAAAAAATCTATTAAATACGTATGTGGGTAGTTGGCGCTTTGGAATAAACTATAATGCCATCTATCCATCATCAAATAATTAAAAAATAAAATTATTTACTATTTCTTGAAAGATATCTTATACTAGTTGCATAAGTAATTATAGTTTAAATTTGATTAACAATTTTTATTATGTTATAAATTAATAAATATCTAAAACTGAATAAAGTACTCTTTGTTTTGTTTTATTATTAATTAAATAGCCCGATCTGTAAACTATTGAATGTAGTTGCTTTAATCTTAACACGTTATGAGCCGTAAGGTTTTACATCAAACCTAGCCGCATGGTTTCATGTGATGATAATCCAAGCTAACATGCACGTGTATCCATCTGTGGTCAAATAGTAGAATTACATTGTGCATCGTTATCAGAAAAAATGCTAAGTGGGGGGTATGGTTATGAGCCGTTCACGCCAAAAGGCGTGAACGGCTCATAACGCTTGGCTACAAAATCACGCCAAAAGGCGTGAACGGCTCATAACGCTTGGCTACAAAATCCCGTCAAAAAGCGTGAACTGCTCATAAAGTGTTAATAAATAAAGTATTAACATGAGGAGTAATGATCCAGCGATCCTATCTCGAAACGAGAGCCTTATTTCAGGCATTTAAAAATAATATTCTAATTCTTTTTAGACGCCTCTTTGAAAAAAAAATATCTTAGATTATATTTATTTATGACTAGTATTTAAAATTATTTTATGTATTTTTTAAATATCAATTATAATATAAAATCAAAATTAAAATAAATAAACTAGCTTACCCCATTTGGTCCTGGCGCAGGGCAGCTGTAACGTGGAACACAAGAGCATCTTCCTGGTTTTCTATTATTTCCCTCCCATGGGGCTGGATAAGGACCTCCAACTCCCGGGGTGAATGGACGACTTGGCCTAACAAATCAAATTAATTTATAAATTATGCGGCGCTAAGATATTCTAGTTTCAACGTCTCGATATAAAAATATATTATAAATAAAACAATATTTCACAAAAAAAATAATCATTGTATAGGGCCGAATTAGGCTCGCGTGCCATGACCGTAGCTTCCCTCCATTGGCTCGAGTGTGTTGGTCTGAAGCCAGAAGTCTTTCAGCGTGAATTATTACTTATTGAAAACCGTATGAAAATTAAGCCTATTGAAATATCAAAGGAAAGAATGAAATATCGGGAGATGGAGAGTGAATATATTTTCGAAATATTCAAATCGGGAACATCTGACAGTCGGTGACTTTTGTGCGTGATTGACATTCGGTCTCGTGCTAATGAGCGAAAAATCGTCATCGTTTTGCCATTTTATTCAATGTTTCTAATATAATTATAAATAATTGTAAATTTAATTAAAAATATGCTGGAAATATCTATACATTATTTAAATTAAATGAAATTTATTATATGTATGTACATAATTACATTTAACTTAGTTTTTGTTGTTGATAAATCTTCTATCTATTGTGATTTAATATTATTGAAAAATGTTCTGTATTCATGTTATTATTGCATCTAAGACAAAATGTTGTATAGTGATTTAATGATGCATAGAAAAATTAGTATTAAAATAGTGGTAGATAGTTTATCTATTTCCAGAGCGTGATCACTCTACTATTTATAGCAACCGACAATTCTTTTCATCTTGGTATGCAACAAAGAGGCCCAATAATTTTTGTTATATTATGATATAAAAAATCTACACGATGAATTTCAGAAGATCATATGAAAATGTTTTAAATAAATAATAGAAAAAAAAATCGCGATGATATTTATCACATTTTATGTTGGATTGTTATTCATAAATGTCGCATAGGATAATTTGTATTCACTTGCTAGGGCGTTGATGATTTATCGTATTTGGATAAGAGTGAAATTGAAAATTTGGCAATGATCCATCGATTGGTCAATACCTAGATATAAAATTCGAATGGACACATAGAAACGAACTTAAAAATAATTCTGTACAATGTATTTTTGAATATAATTCAATTATTCTCCGATGGCGAGCAAATTGATTTTAGGGCGGTGATTTCACAGAAAAATACAAGGTTGCTTTCTCATCAAAAAGTACAAACTTAAGCAATTCATCAAAATGAATATTCAAGATCTGAAGGGGGCCCGTTTATATCTGGCAAACTTGTATTTTTTTTTTATAATAGCCCTCCTCACAAAAGCCTATATTGGAAAAGTTTACAGTTTAACCGCTCCCTCGTTCCCTCTGTCTGGTGTAACGTGTCAGGGAATGGGATCTCGCGGATGAATGTGATGGGATCCCAAAAAATAAATCAGAATCTCTATGATAACAAACGTATAATTAAATGCATGTCATCTGGAATATATATTCATAAAAATATTCGTTATAACAAAATTCTCTGATAATACGATTCTTTCATTTTATTATTATTATCTAGATATGATCTGATGATATACGAACATCATTAATTAAAATATAAATACGAATTTATTCTTAGTCATAGTTTACTTTCAATACAAGGCCGCAGAGTCAGTGACTTTGGACTCCTACGTTTATTGACCCACACCAGTTCGCTTTGTTTATTCAGCAATACAATCTCTTTCATAATTATAATGCCGATAAATTACGATTTGAATTTTTGGCGCTAATTCAAACCAGATCGGTTTGGACGTTCGCAAACAGAATGGGAGCAAACCCTCCATATATCACGTTGATCCGCAAGATTTAAATTAACCGTTGTTTGATTTGAGAAACAGCCGAATAATCGACATGATTCAGTGGAAATTAGCAATTCTGTTCACATGAAATAAATAATTAATTAATATATTCATTAATCTGTATCGATTTAAGACAACTTATCAAAATTCTGCAAATCTAAACGAATAATTTATTCAAAGAATCCGCATAAACTGGTTGTAATTAGGGTAATTTGCAAATTTCTGGCTCGGTTTATGTAAAATTATTTTATGAAAATAATACAATATAATCGTATTTAAGTTATTTTATAATAAATGTCATCCTATGTTTAAAAACAATACGTTTATGTTGAAGAAAATATGAATATAATTAAGATTTTTTAATTATTTAATAATTATGTAAAGTTAAACCTATGGAGATCATTATGTTTTAAAGGATAACATATTAGAGCAAATGGTGCTTGTTATTTTATATACTTTTTTAATCTTTAATATTTCGTAGCACCCCCAAAAATATTTTACACACGAGCCGCCACTTTGCATAGCACATCAAACACTTGAAATATTTTATTTGGTCCACCAAATGATTTCAGTTGTTCACATCTGTTATTACAAAGTTAAAAAAATTACTTCAGGCTCACAACGAGCATTTTTTGATTCGTAGGACTTTCTCAATAAACTGTTTTTTAATATAGTTTATTAACACATTGCCTACGGGGCGCGTATTGCGGTCAAACTTGCGCTGGGGCGGGACGCATTCGCCGAAATATGGCGAAACGTCGTCTTTTACAAAAAAAATCATTACTCTTTTATTAATCAAAATATTGAGCCGAAAATTAAATTACTTGAACTTCAACATTTGCTGGATAGTTCTAGTAAAAAAAAATAATTTATATCCCACAGCAGGAGTCATCAAACAAATTGGGAACGGGCTTAATTGATTTTTTATTATAAAACATGGTTTGAAAATGGTCTTTCGAATGGTAAATTTTAAATATTTGCATCGAATGCCTATGCTTAAAATTTTGCTGTCACAGCCCTTGGGTTTGACAGGCCATAATTTTAATATCCACAACTGTTTTATAGCTTCGTCTAATTGTCTAGGAACGTAAATAAAAAAAATAATGACGATATTACATTAAGAATTTATTCATCAAAAATAAAACTAAGTATTCTACCAATGAGAAAATATTTAAATAAAAACAATACATGAGTAATAAATATATTAATAATAAATAAATCAATCAATTCTTTAATAAATCACACTCCTTCGTGTAAAACAGCCATAAAATATTTCGAATAAATGGTTTTATATGCACTTGCCGCATGGTCTGAAGTATTTAACCAAAAAAATATTTAAAAAAGACTAACCGTTGTAAAAATTGCAAACCGATCACACGCGTAGTGTCGGCTAGCGTGTGTTATGCGCGCCCCGGACATACACAAATACGCTTTTGACGTGGAATCCACGTCCCCCGTAGGCAATGTGTTTATTTTTGTAATTGATAACATGATATTCAAAAGAAATAAATAAATAAATTAAAAGGGGCAATAAATTTATCGAGGGTGTTAATAATTTGCCGTCAATTGTAATTAACATTTCTATAACTTACCTGAACGGGATGTTATTGTGCGAGAATTGGCTCGGATTTCCAGGGCTAAATCTGTCTGCATCGTATCCATTATTATTGGGATATCTATTTGGAGGGAATCTACCGCCATTCGGTTGATATTGTCCACTGGGATATTGTCCACCGCCTTGTGGGAACCTGTTCCCATCGAATGGATACCTTCCACCGCCTTGTCCTGGATATCTTCCTCCATTCGGATAGTTCTGAGCGTCTACCGGAAATCGCCCTCCCTGCTGCGAAGGATAGATGTTGGCTCCCGGATAGTATTGCTGGTCGTAGTTCGGTCGAGGTCTGAAATTGTCCTTGTCGCGATTGTCATCATCCTCGTTTTCATTAAACTCATAAGGGTCATCTGAACTGGAATGGTTAGAAAGGACGAGGGGATATTTGTTAGTCACTACTATATACACAATATATACATACACACATGCAATTATTTACAAATTATAATATTATATATATATTATAATAATGTATAATATAATACAGGGGCGTAGATAATTAAAACCATAACCGCATTAATTTAAATCAAAATTTAAACTACCGTATATGATTTTTAATTAATTAGTACACGGATTAGACTGGAAAATTACAAATTTATATTAAATTTTACGTTGTTATTGGATATAATTAATCTTATTGATGGAGGGATGGCCGTAATTGGAAATTTTATATGCAATTTGGATTGTATTTCGATTTATTTCATTTATGCATTAAATACCTAGGCGAGTCCCCTTGCGGTTTTTGGCTGTATCTATTATTCGAATTCAGAGTGTCGTCCAATTTCAATTTTATTTGTCCGGCAGATGCGACGTTCTGATTGGATCCAGAATCGTCGTTTGATCGTCGGTTGTCATCCCATCGCCATTTCTTGTCGTCGGCGCCGTACGACGAAGCGATCGAGAGGATCAATATCAAATTTCCTGCAAAACATAAATATTATTCGGTGTGATACCAGGATTACGCCATAAAATTAAGGACGTTACGATTTTATCTGTGTAGCCACGGCACAGAAATTATGTAGCGTCAGTCATAATTTATTGGCGAGGCCATTAGCCTCGCTGGTGTGAGAATTAGCACAGGAAATGGGTGGGAGGCTTCGGGGGAGGGGGTTTGTCTTCGCAAGATTTTCTTACATCGCTAATGCGCGAAAACAATTTTAATCAGGGGCCCGGATAACTTTTTCAATTGTATTGTGTTACTCATTAATATTAATTAACCGCGGTTGGAGTGTTTTTAGATTTCATTCCAAATTTGAAATTAATATAACACACAATCTTCGTGTAAAGCTAGATATCATCACATCCAGTGCTCGCAGCTTAAAACATTTTTCTTATATTTTAAACAATTTTGTGAACGACTTCATATATGAAAATGGATGCACTATCTTAAAAAATATGTATACATCGGATAGAATTAAAATGGGATAGATAAATCTTTAATAAACTTAAAAGAAAGGTGTACAATAGATGAATCGAGGCTTAAAATATTTATTTCTCAAGCGAATGAAATCAATATTTGATATGCGTGAACGTGGATAGTCTACCTTCGTGTATCCTCTGATTCTCTTACGGATCAGAAGGTCCAAGAAGCATAAAAAAATGGGGAAGTATATGTCAACAAAAAGTGCAATTATATATAATATTTTAAAATCTTTTCAGATTTTTAAGTTCTGCTGAAACAGTTTGAGTGTCAGCCACCCCAACACCCAGGGGTAGGAAGCTACTCCCACCACTTGTCATTTTTCATAAATTTAATGAATGGTAAGCATTCAAACTAGGGATAATTAATACCCAGACTCCTTCACATAGAAGGGTTTTTTCATGCGAGGGAGTGAATTACCATAATATAAAAAAATAATGATATGAGTAAGGCCATTGTATGTATAATACCTAGGGGTTATTACTAAGACCATGGATGTAAAACTCAATTTTGGAAAGTTACAATTTTTTCCAGTATGCAATTCAATTAAATATTAATTTTAAATAAAAAATAATTTATTACATAAAAGTTGGTGATGTTTAGTAATGGAAATTAGAATATATTTTGATTGCAAAAATATGAAGGACGGCAATCAAACTCTATAAATGCCAAACAAATTGTTTGATTAGATGCTTCATCATATAAACCAAATATGCACTCATCGTTGTGATATATCGATTTCACCTTTGTATATAAAACACAATAAACCCTCTACCCCCCTATTAAACCAATGAACCTTCATAAATATGAATTTTTGAGTGGTTTCTCTCAAGATGTTTAAATATTTTATAAATTAGAGGTGATTTATTATAATGCTCCTTAAAAATATGTAAATTACATGATCTATTTTAAGTATATCATCAAGTTTTATTAACACTCAGAGACCCGGTCCCGCGTTATTGCGGAAATTTTCGTAAACGGTAAACACCCGCTCCCGCCCTGCACTAACGGGTTCACACGGAAACGTAAGTATTCAATACGCCAGCAAAGGGCTTTTAAGTTTTACATCAGACAGTTTCATTCATTGCTCTGCATGCCCTTTGTAAAATATATGACATATGTATTTATTTATGGTCAAAAACTGTCCTTGAAATAATAGATTATTTGGATCGAAAACTTTCCACTATTTATTTACACATCGACTGTAACGAATTTAGGTGTTTGTTTATCCATTCAACAAAATCACTTTTTTGGAATATTTATGTGGTACAACCCGTCACGTCTTTTATTACAAAGCTAAAATTACGTACATACTACATAAAGATATCTATTTGTTTTTTATCGTTTAAAATACAATAAATCATCATTTTCACAGCTCGAAAATTTTATTTCTTATCTAAATATTCTAATAATCTAATATAAGTATACTCTCGTCAATTCCGTTAAAAGCGCAGATAACGCCTTAGAGAAGAGAACAAACGAATACTGAGGCAAACCTCCCACTTGCTCACACAGTTGAGAGGGTAAAACTGATACCAACATGAAGATGTACGTCCAATGCCAGCAATGGCTACAGAACTCTTTATAAAAAACCTACACCAAGACGGCCTTGGGTCCTCATGGTGTATGGACACGAAAGGGGAGCCCTGACGCTGTGAGACTCAGGTTCCTTTGGCCTCGACTACCATGCGAGAGTTTGGTAAGACCCATGCCCTCAGCGAGTGAGAGCCTTGTGGCTGGCAAATGATGATGATGATGATACGTATAATACTTCTTTTTTGACCAAATTATCTCCAATAGGAAAAAAGTTATTAAGCATTTTTTACATAGCCGCGCAAAATCGCAAGATCGATAAAAAGATGCGGGTTTAGGTGTAAGTTTTGCCTGAAAACAGCGGGTGCTTGAGTGTTAATGGAGAATGTAATGCGTATAGAAATAATTATTTTGGTTTTATTTTTATCTAAAATTTTGCGGCGTTTTTTAGTCACCAAAGTAGCATTTTAAATTAAAAAAATAAAAATAATTAGTAAAGACTACATTTAGTAAATTAAATATTGGCCTTATTTAACCCTTTTACTCACACGGGGCCGATCATCGGCCTCGAAACATTCGTAAAAAAAAGCTAAATATATTTTTTTTCGTTTAATTTAAATTCATAATGTTTTAAATGATGTATTTTCTGTGTATTATACATCTGGGGTGACATGTTTACAGTTTCCAAAAAACTGATTAGATTATTTATAAGGTATTAAATAATTATAAGAACCTTTATACAAATTTATTAAAAAAAAGGGGTTCATGATATTTGGTAATTTTACGAAACAATACTATTATTTTTTATTTTCATTTTCATTTTATTTTCTCATATATTGACTAAAAACCATTTTCTATTTTCATTTCCAATGAATTTCTTCACATAAAATAATTAATTTCTAGGTTAAAAATGATTTAAACTTAAAGTTTATATTGTTTTAAGAATAAATATTTTTTATAATTAATTTTTCTTTTGTTTGTTTATGTTTTTTGTCATATTTGAAGATTAGTTATTATCATACATTCCATAGTAAGGGCCCCACAGAAAGAATTATGTTTTTAAACGAATCATTAGCCGAGATAAAATAAATAATGAAAACTATCGTTTTTTACTAAAAAATTGTACGGGATTCTTCGCTTATACTTTATGCAAAAAAGGCTGGGATTAAAAGGGTTAAGATATCTTTTTTACAAAAGCTTACCGTTTTTAAAAGCCATTAAGTTCACTACATATTTAAAGCTATGATGATTGATTGATGAATACGCTCTAAAGAGTTGTACGATTAAATTTTTCTTAAAAAAATACTGTCGAAGGTAAACTAGTATAGCTATTGCGATATCATTAATTAATAATAAGTTATTAGAAACAATTCATTTAATTGTTATATAATTAATTATTTTAATATGTATATTTAAATTATACGGTTTCGTGCAAATATATTTAGTGATACTGCATTCTAAAACTATGCCATAATGTAGTTAAAACGTGCGAGAATGGCAAACTGAGAGACTATACACATTTTCCTGTCGGAAACTCTGCATAGGAGATGAAAGATGAAATCTCATTTACTCCAACCTGAAGCTGTACTTCAAAGTCCTTGTCTCTTCCTCTCTCGGTGGTAGAGACCTCAATGACGTTGTCATTATGGAGCTTTGTCCAATCTTAACATAAATATTGTTTGTCCCCAAAAGAGGGTTAATTTAAACATGCAATCAACTTGTCGAAGTAGCACAATAGACTAAGCATCCTCGAATAATCGCAGTTCATTTCATTGTGTAGGATATTACTTAGTATATTTTAGAAATTAATAATTAATCGTGTTCGTAATATAATAATTCTGCTGTTTTGTGTGCAAAAATGTATGTATCATCACTATTCAACGACTTTCAGGTTACTCAGAAAGCATGTATGACAGTTCAAAGGACCACTCTACTCTAGGCTGTTCTACCGCAGCCTAATGACGTTCCTTATACCAGTGATTCTCAATATAATTATTTAAATTAATTAAATCATCTAAAATACATATATTATAGTTACATTGTTTTTGAACCGAACATTGATCAATGCATACAATACGCAAGTTGTAATTGCTTCAACACTTTGTAATAATATTCATGTTTGGAAACCGTCGGTTAAGTGCTCTGTGGAAGTTGTGGTGCACCGAAACGCATGCGTTTCTGACTAATTGAAGCGTAATTGTATCATCCGTGTGCAAATTATCCTCTTGTGCTTGAGCGTGTAGAGTTGCTTCGCTGTCTCAATCGGATTATACAATCTAATCTATAACTTAAAATAATCTAATAAAAACTTTTAGTATTTAGTTAAAACTGAGAAGCAGCTACAAATGAAGTAACATTATTGATTTTTAGTAATGCGCCAGGAGATTGCATATTGAAACCATTAATAACCAATCATGCCATTCAACCTAGAGCAATGAAAGGTAATATTATGGATTATTTTCCGGTACATTGGATGGCCAATAAAAATCCCGAACGACTGCAGTAACATTACGCATTGGTTTAACGTACGTTTAGTTCACAAAACTGATATATTTGAAGGAAAAACATTTTTATTGGAAGATTTTGAAAATTTAAAATTCGGCGATATTGTTATAAGTAAAAATTAATGAATTTATTAAACGGCGCTATTACTGATGTTAATGAAAATGTAACTGAACTAGTTTAAAAATATATGCTGAGATTATAGAAACATAAAAAGGAATCAATTTGATGTGATTTATATATTCGAGATTATTGATTTTATTTTATTTATTTAATTTGAGTCGAGTGTTTTCGCGTGTCGGTATTGAACATGGTTACGTATATTCTACTTAGCTATAAGTAGCTCTAGCTTAGCTTAGTAAAAGAGCTAGGCCGCTATCCAGGAGTAATTCGGTGACGTATGTGCTACAGATGGTGCCTGTAGCACCTGATCAGACCGTGAATTATATACGAATCGGCCCTAGCCTCGTCTGATTATTATTGTTACAATCCAGGCGTTGACAGGTCGACTTCCGGGCTTATGGCTGGCGACCTGACCCGTATTCGAGGAGCCATGATAACCTGGAGGACGACCGCCACAGTCCTGACATCAGGATTGAGACGGACGTGTCTTCGCTGGAGTTTGCGTAGTGTCCTCCAATTGGCATAGACTCGCCTAAGGGTTAGAAGGCCACTTTAATAAATAATAATTTAATTCATCGCATTTACAAAGGCCTCAATGTAGAGCCTTGGTCTTATTCAGCACACTTCTCCATCTTATTTGAGCTGTCACCACGTCGCTCCATCTACGGGTCAGTTTCTATGATGCAATGTCCCGCTGTATACAGTCTGACCATTTCGGCCTTAGTTTTCTTTCCTCCGCGAACAGGAAGGCTTGTTGATCATTTACTAAAAAGTCTTTCCATGTTTTCCAGAAATCAAAAATCTTCGAGTCCACCAAAGAAAAGTAACAACAAATTAACCGTTGGGGCCGATCATCGGCCTTTCATAAAAACAAACTTTCAAAACTTTCATAAAAAAAAATATGCTAAATATATTTTGTTCGTTTAATTTAAATTGATAATGTTTTAAATGATGTATTTCCTGCGTATTGATACATCTAGGGCAGTGGTTCTTAACCTTTTGAGTGAGCCGCACCCCTTTGAATCTGAAAATAGGTTTCCCGCACCCCCTTTGAATCTGAAAATAGGTCTCCCGCACATTTTTTGAGAAATATATTGTGTATTTAAAAAAATATGTACGTTTTATAATATAGTACATTTAAAAAAAGAAACAATTGATTGATATTTTATCATCTTCATTTTATTTTTCATATATTGACTAAAAATCATTTTCTATTTTCATTTCCAATTGATTTCTTTACATAAAATAATTCATTTTTAGGTTAAAAATGATTCAAACTCAAAGTTTATATTGTTTTAAGAATAAATATTTTTTTCATATGTTTGTTTATATTTTTATTCATATTTAAAGATTAGTTATTATCATACATTCCACAGTCAGGGCCCCACAGAAAGAGTTATGCTTTAAACGAATCATTAGCTGAGATAAAAAAAATAATGGAAACTATCGTTATTTACCAAAAAATTTGCGATTAAAAGGGTTAAGCATCCAATATGACGACCATTGCTAACTACAGAGATAAATGTATCCGATTAATTTTTGACGAAACTTTAAATCCGATTAACCCTGTTTTTACGTGCCTAGAATTTACGTTTTCCCGCTATTTACGTACAATCTTTACAATCCTATTTTATTTTAGTACTTTGTAATCACCCAAGTAACCACTAATCTACGGTTTCCCTCTAACTACGTTTATTTTTATTAGTCACTTAAAAATTGGACCATACTAGTTCGCATAATCAGCACTTTTTATAAAAAAATGCAATATTAGATTATAAAAGAATGATTCATATCTTTTATCCGCATAAGGTTCAAATATAAAAATGACATAAAGCAGATTTCAGTGCGCAATCTAGGTCCGTTTATCGCCGAGGGTCTCAATTACACAGATTTACAGGTCTCGAGTAGGTACTTTTAGGTTGTGAAAGAGGGCAGATGGGAAGGGGGGGGGTGTTTGCACCTGAAGCTTCCCAATATAAGAGAGCCTGCCTGCTTCCAGATAGAGCGGACGCAATAAGCGAGCCGCAACGTTATTTCATGAATATTAAATGAAAGTTTCACTTCAGCAAGATTGTGAGGTGGTAAGCAGAGGAGGTGGCAGTGGTGCATTCTAACACTTGCTTTATTAAAAAAAAAATCTTAATATACCTTAATATGAGCGACAAAATAGTATGAATATAAAATATATATGTAATAGTTCTTGTAGCTTTAAACAATCAAAGTTATACGCAATCTGTATTTAGATGAATGATTATTAAAAATCATTAAAATTTTCTATGAATGTTAATATAGTAAAATATTTCTATGCAAATTATATTGAGTGTTATAGTCGAGTATACGAATTGAAATAAAATAACTTGAAAATATTTTTGCAGTAATTTTTCAACAACTTTTTGCTGCGATCGCCGCGAAGAATCTCATTTATTTTTATGAGAGTAGAAATTACAACGGCGACTCTCTCCGGGGATGAGAGATTTAACCGCATTTTTATTACGTGGCTATTTACAGTCTGAAATATATTTAGCTGAAACGAATATCAGGTAAATCCAAGGTAAAAAACGTATATTTATGATTTTTTTTCTGTGGAAAACATTTTCACGTGCTTTCATGGAGTCGTGATTGACACTAATGATTGCGTGTGTGTATGCGTATATTTTTTATCCAAGTATACCGTGCAAAAATATTTGAACACTTGCCAAAAAGGGTTGAGCATCACAATTTTCACTTAAAGAAAAAATAACAATTTGTAAAACGGTGTCGCAATATATCATGGAAGAGGTAAACGATCTTGCGATAAAAATAATGCAAAAATTAATTGCGACAGTCAACAAAAATTTAAAAACGTCTGGAGAAAATGTAACTGGGCGTTAAAACCAAGAAAACACAATTAGAATTTTTAAATATATTTTAATTAGATAACATAACATAAGAAATTCTTGCAAAGAGCAACGAACATTTTTTCTCTTTTCATTTATTTTATACAGGATAGGGATATATTTTTTTTTTTTTTTAGGAAAGACACAATCTTGCATGTAGTAAAATCATTGAATCAAAATTAATTCCATTAGATATAAAATACATATTTACATTATTAGATTTGAAAATTTATTTATAAAATTCCTGAGAGAGTGGAAAAGTTTCGCCCTTAAATATCTCATCATCTGATAATTTTCTACGATGAATGATTTTTATGGAATCACATGAAAATAAAATTTGATTTTATTTCAGGAAATTATATATATCTCTCCCATCTCTTATTTCATATCATAAATAAAAATATCTACTGTATAAATCTAAAGTAGAGTGGATATTATATTTGAGCTAATAAAAATGAATGCAGATTACGTTTTCCTGGTAATTAGGCATATAGTGCAAATTCAAAATGAACCCGAAAGGGTTTTAGTGCAAATTCCGACCACATGTTCTCGTTTACGACCGCGATGCTCACCGACGATTTCATAGACTTTTTATCCGGGACCACCTAGTCTTCAGCGTCCGCGTAATCCGCGGTCAACGACTACATTAAAGTTAGTGCTGGTGGAGCACCAAACTGAAGACCTTAAAGACTTTAAAAATGATAATAGTGTTTACAGGACCCGAGCCTTTGTGTGCCGTAATGAAATCTCACTTGATTACCTTTGCTGAGCGTAAAACATTTTATCGTAAACGACCCCTTTCCTCACCGCCTGCCATCTAACCGTATGTTTGCCGAGGCGAACGCAGACGAGCCGTTCTTTACACAGAATGCCACTTAAACTTGGCTAAAATTAGTTTTATTATCAACTAGACCGCTCAATAAATGTTATAATTAAATCTCAACCTTTGTTATTTGCAGACCACTGAAGACTGCTCGAGGGCAGTCGGAGTGGTATCGGTTGTTCGGTAGCAAATTAAATGCGTTTGAGAAATTATAATTGTTTGACTACTTTCGGTGGAAGCAAAATGCACCAATGCCCGCCATAAATGCCTTTGCCTTTGTAATGGCATAGCATAATTGCATCGTGCAATTAAATTGCAATGATTAAACCTGTACTTTAATCAACTCAATATACGTGCATATATCTACACAATCTATATATTTTAATATACGAGGTATGTAATAAGGCTTCAAGAACGTTGGGCTTTGTCTTGAGGAATTCTCATTACATGGCACCTTAGTAATGAGGTTTCTACGAGATACATTGGTTCGGAGCTTGCTTGAATCAGGATCTATCGTCTGGGCGCCATGTGACTCTACGAATATCCTTAGGCTAGAGAAAATCCAAAAGAAATTCTTAGGATATCTTCACATGACGGAATTTGGATTTTAGCTGAGCTTATACCCCAGTGCATGGATTCAGGGTTGCCTGGTGTATGTAACTATCGAGAAAAGAAGTCAATATACTTGGCAAAGCACTTCTTTGAGCTGATGATTGGCGCAGTACATAACCCCCTTGTACTCTGCGAGTTACCCTTATGTGAGGACAAATGTGAGGACAGGTGCTCTCAAAAACTCTCCGGTAACCAGAGCTACTACTCTGCTCAACCCACTTGGCTATCATGTTGATATTTTCATTTTATACTTTGTTCTTTTTTACATTATAGTCAGCCCTTCTATAGTGTTGAGATAGGGACCATGAAAGTTAGGCACCCATACAAAAATTGGGGTTAGGTTTTTTTTAATTGTATTTGCAATTTGAAGCAAATCAAACATTTGACATATTTTTATATTTTCAATGACCTTGCACGTATTTAGTTGGATAACAATAGTTCGTGCCTATAGGCGCGAGGGGTATTGACCTAGCATATTTCCTCCAGTTTTTACATTCGCAGCAGATGTGCCAAGACAGTTCAAAGGAACAGTTTTTTTAGTTATTTTTTTTAAATGCTTCAGCATATGATGAATAAATAATAAAAACGTAAATATAAATTATGAAACCTTTAATTCAGCTAATCGCTCTGTTGAACGATCGTATTGAACAAATTATGTTTCAAACTCTTTAAATAATTGTAATCCTTTATTTAATCTTTCTAAATTTTCATTGGATTCATGAAAATTAATTTCATCAATTATTATTAACTTTTTCTCCGCATTTATACGTTAAAAAATTGTGCTTTTTGTGCTAGCGAAATACGTTTCTTTTCCAGTTTGTTTGTGGCTTCATTAGATAACATGGCTAATAAATATGAAAAATCATAAATAATTTGATCATTTTCTTTCACTATCTGGTTTGATCAATAAAATTTAAAAACCATAAAATGTTGAATTACAAATCAAAGAAATCGACGCTTACGGGAATAATTATTACAGATGCCTTATTATGTTATTAGTTATTTGATAATATTATTATTAATACTAATAGATATGCACGTATATTAAATAATTAAATAGTTTTATATAAAAAAAATCGAATGATTGAAAGTCCATTAACACATACATACCTAATGCCTTAAAATTCGTATGCATCGATTTACTTGATCATAATTTGTTCCACGACCGTAGAAAAATATTATCTTACTGTATTGTGATGAATATCCCTGGAACTTTTCCCCACGGTGATTCACCAAAAAAAGAACAGAACACACCTAGCAAGGTAAAGGGGCAAACAGCTACTGACAAATATTTTCTAAGTGAACGTACATATTTAAAATGATATATTTACAAAAAATCTAATTTGACCTTGAAAATATTGCGGTTTGTAAAATGAACGCTATACAAAAAACCGCTGCAAACGCTATAGATGTAAACGATATAGGAGGGTTGACTTGTTATGCGTGTCTTTTAATAATAATAAATAAACAAATAAAGTATACATATGTACGTGAATGCAAATATTTGATGATGACTGTATCCTATATTTGACTAAGTGCATATATTGCGCAATATCAGATTGCGGTTTGCAGCATCTCTATCGATAGTGACGCGGATTAAAGTTGATAATTGATAGGCATCTGTCGTATCGCCGACTGTGAATTTAATAATGTAGCAGCAATGACGGTAACGGCCATTGTCACCGAGTGAATTAGCGCTTAACCCTTTCGGTTGCAATATCCGTTGGCGTGGCGGTGGCGCGTGCATTAACCTGTCGAGCGGACGTTAATGGGAAAAATAATGAATGCATTTTGTCACCGGATGCCTCTAGATAGTTTAAAAGTATTTTATCGGGTGTAGGAAGGGGATGGAAGAGGGTTCAAGGATGAATCCTAGCTCCGGATCGGGGAAAGAAGCGACTTTGGCGCTATTCTGTTTACGGCTGCTGCAGCTCCCTCTGGAGAGATTCGCTGATAGCTTTTTATCGCATCTACACCAAGCTTTTTAACTAAACAGCATCGCATTGGGTGGAAAATTATTATATAATTATAAATAAAATAATGTATGTCATGATCTAGATAGCGATGGCACATTTATTTTTAAGAAATGATAAATATATTTTTAATTAGAAGAAAGAAATGAAAAAATCAATACAAATTAAGAAGTTTGATTATTTTTTATATAAAGTGATTTACGATAGATAAACATGGAAATATATACATATTAAATTAAATCAGAGATACGCAAACGGCGGACCATCGTTGATTTTTTAGCGGCATGCGAGCTGTTGGCAAAATCTGAGGGAATATTTTGTATAAATATGTGTACATTTTTTTTCCATTAAATTTCAAAGACTAAACTATTAGCTTGTGGATAACATACCAAGTATTTACACTACGCACTTTCATTTATTTTTTTTGGACGAAATTTTTAGTTTTCTCTTTTCTAGCCGAATATGTGAGCCAAATATTTAAATTTTTTACCTATATGGATTGTTTTTATAAATAGAATTATCATCTATCGTCAAAAACGCATTTGAATAAAAAAAAAGAGAGGTAATGGTAGGGGGAGATGGGATAAAAATTAGTAAGCCAAGGTGTCATGAGGTAAAATAGTTTGGGAACCTATGATATAGTGGATAAAACAAAGCAAAACTCATTCCACCTTTTTAGGGTCTTGTTGAACTTTAAAATGAGACTAATGTATACCACTTTCTACAGCTTTGCAAGTAGTATATGTACAGTAAAAATTCTAAATAAATAATAATAAGGGTTTTTTATTTTTTTAATTTTCGTATTTGTTTCTATTTTTTATGTATAAATCCTTGGAAAATTAGCCATATAATTAAGAGTGCTGTTAATATTATAAGCTAAATCGATGCACAATTATCATAGAATTTACGACTTATTTTAACGAGAATCAAATCATTTAAAAAATCAGCTCTGAATAAGCTTAAAATATTAAGGGTACCCATTAGTAATGTCGTTTTTTTTTCAGTGAAATTCAAAAAATAATTTCTTATACTTTATTTAACTTTTCTTATACAACATAATTTCCCATATTCTCTATAACCTTCTGTCACCTTTCTTTTAAATCATCCATGCCCTTCTTGTAAAATTCTGCGGGTTTTGACTGAAAATAGTCTGAAAGGGCTGTATTCACTTCTTCCAAGGAATTAAAATTTTGATCTCTTATAAAATGTTCCATAACACGAAATAAGTAAAAATCAGATGGTGAGAGATCCGACGAGTATGGAGGATGCAACAGGGTGACCCATCCAATATTCTGAATTTTTTCACACATCAATTTCGCAACATTAGGTCGCGCGTGAATGCGTGTGTGACCCAAAAATCTTCTTTTTGAATCTTTCCCAACTTCTTTAGGATCCTCTGAGTACTGGATCTGGATGTACCGACTTTTTCCGATAATTTTTTAACGACATTACTTATGAGTACCCCCTAATACTATGGTTTTAAAAAACGAGTATTTTAAAATGACATATTTTTCTATTAATTTAACTTAAATTTAAATCCGCATTTATTTCTTAATCTGTATTATGAAAAAATTAATATTTATAAATGAAAAATAAATTGAATATATATGTCTGTGTCAGAAAATTTCTTATTTTTAATCGATTTTAAGTAATGGAACCTATATACTTTTTTATATGCAAATCTTATCTTTTTATCACGGTAGACTTTGGAAAAAATCATACAGGCGATATAACAAAATTAGTATCCAGAATTTATTGTATTAAACGTGTTGAAATCTCATTAATAAATTCAAGGATAATATTATTCAAATTCAGACTGAAAAATTCAACTGAATTTATCATTAGACAATGTAAAATGTTTTACATACATAAAGGAGGCAATAAAAACGAAATTATTTCCGTGTTAATATAACTTATATATGAGTCGGAAAAAAAATAATCTCAGCTAAAATGCTTGAAAAATATGTAGGTAAATAAATAATTATTAAATATTTTTGCTGAGTTCCACTCTGTGCAGCGTTCTTTTAATATGCATTGCAATGTCATTGTTTTCGGAGATCCCAAGCATTCTGAAAAATAGCTCGCATTTTACGTCGGAAAAACGTTCTCTCAGGTTATATAAATATATAGGGTTATTTTTCATTGCGGCATCTCTTTAGATAAATACACGTCGTCACTGCTGATTAGAATTATCAGAACAGAGCGAGGAGGAATGCCACACAACCGAACTTGCGTCTAACACACATGCAAAACTTTTAATTCGCACGGTATGCAACACTGTTAGATAACAGACGGCGGCAAATACCGAAATGTTTAGATGTTTAGACGGTTATGTGCTTAGACGCTTATATGTTTAGACGTTTATATGTTTATCCGGCGGCGGTCCGCATCTCGCCATGATGGAGACAAACAAAGATGATATCACAAATGTTTACCCTCAGGAATATTCTTATTTCGGGTGCAAACACGGCGTACGCTGTTGCCGGATTAACGCCCGTGTTGTCGCGATTTGCTCTAATGTTGCCATGGCCCCGAACTGCTGTTTCGTAGTCTGTCGTCTTATCGTGGATGGGGAGCCTCGAATCGCTGGGGGAAGTTTCCGCCACGTCGGAATTGACTATTGCTTGACATGTGATGCCGTTTGGGATTATGGTAATTGTTCATGTCGAAACTTTTTCCTTATTCTTCTTTTATTTATATTTACAAGCGGTTGTTAGTATCTGCAATGGATACTTGGTTTTTTATTTGTTGTTATGGCTGTTTGAAGTTTATAAGGATACAACCTCCTCCGTCCGGCGGCACCATATCCATCATAGCCGAGCACAAACCAACGATCAGATAAGTCGATCCAAACAATTACCCACTATAAACGCTTTTATCTATGCTTTAATTCATATCGTTATTTAACTTGTATCATGTTAATTACTTTATGTATCTCGATCGCCTTCAAGACAGAGCGACGGTTTGCCATCGCTACATCGTTTTTCTACGGCGAAATCCCATACAAAAAGCGGCCACTCCTTATCGTTTGCCTAAAAGTTTGATGGGCTTGGTGAAGTAAGCAGTAGTACACATATCCTTATGTGCATAAATCAATCTGATCTCTAACGGATTTCTTACCACAGAGATAGTATACCCTGGGAAGGAAAACCTTAATCTGTTGACCAATAATCGGTCTAGTCTTGATACTTTCGCTCTTCTTCGTTCTTTCTAGGGGACCGCTCCCTGAGGAGGTCTTTCCCATGATGAAAGGATTGCTATTGCGCGACAGGGCTAATAATCATTTGCGACCGGCTACTTGAGACTCGTTCTGGGCAGATGTGCATATGTATGCCTGTGTATATCTATATATATGTGTGTGTGTGTGTGTGGTCGCTCGCTACTTGTCACTCGTGACCCGTTATAAGCAGATAACGCCTTAGAGAAGAGAACAAACGAATACCGAGACAAACCCCCTCCTACTTGCCTGGACACAGTTGAGAGGGTAAAATCCGATACCAACATGGTAGAAGATGTACGTCCAATGCCAGCAATGGCCAAGACAGGGAAACTCTTTACACAAAACCGCATACCAAGACGGCTTGGGTCCCGGCGGTATGGACACGAAAGTAAAGCCCTCACGTCACGTGTGAGACTTAGGTTCCTTTGGCCTTGACTGCCATTCGAGAGCTGGATATGGTCCATGCCCTCAGCGAAAAAGAACCTTGTGGCTGACAAATGATGATGATGATGATATGCCTCGTTGATGCGCAAATGTAATATAAAATAATAAGAAAAGCGCGTCTTTCTAAACCACACCATTTGATTAATGCCGCAATTAGAAGATTTAATGAGCATCTCAAAGAGTATTTAAAAACTTTTTCAGTGCAATATAATATAATATTTTTTAAGAAAATTTACAGGTACGTTTGCATATGGCAATGTGATGGTACTCTCTTCCTTTTTTTAGCTCTTTTTTGATGAAGAAAATATACAGCGATGGTTAAACTTTGGATCGCGGTTGCGTTTTAATCACACAGCACAATTGAATATATATTTATATTTGGTACAGTTTTTTTACGTCAAAAACACACTTTTGCAAATCAAATACACCCATTTGCAAACCAAATACACCCTTTTGCAAATCAATTACAACTTTTTACAAATTAAATACAAATTGACCTTTTTAAAAATAAAGTTAAGCAATTAAATATTTTTATCAGTTCCTTTAAAAACGTAAAAAACGGGTTCCACAGGATTTACTACCCCGAATCTAACTCCGAATTTGCGTTTTCCCACTAATTACGATTTTTAACAGTATAAAAATTTGAAAAATCACTTTCTAGATGTTCGGCACATCGTACCGAATAAAAAATATAATAAATCATACCGAATATAAATATAATATTATAAAATTAAAAGAAATATTGTATTATTTATTTAATAATATAATATTTCACATATAATTAATAATACATTTTTTTTCGCTTTCTGGAGGTTAACACCTTGCATTTTCTTTATTAATTCCTAACTTCTACTGTTTTTATAGCTAAAAGTATTATATTTTTATCTGTAAATTTGGAAATCACCATTAAGGTAAACTTTTATAAATAAACTTGTAATATATACAGTTAGTTCTCGAATTCGAAACTGCGAAATCGTTGATATCGGGGAATATTAAACTCTACAGCTGAGAGTTATAAATTTGTATGTCGCTTCGCTTTTCTTGCATTAAAGCTAAGCTTCCTTCTATATCTGGCCAAGAAGGTACTTCACAAAGAGTTACCCTACTTAAAATTTCAACTTCTTGAAAAGACTGACTCAAATATTCATAACAAGTTTTCAAATACATTATTTTAGTAGTTCAGCTATCATTTTTTTAACGATCAACTGTAAAAGCTGTGACAGCCTTCTGAAATACAGAACTTTCGTTACGTTCGACCATCCTTTAGAGATATTTTTAATTGCATGATAGACATTGTATTTTTCCAAAGTTTTCCGATATCTGATCTTTCTCTGTTCCTGCAATTAATTGATTTGATTAAATAACCAAAATAAAACTATGAAACGTAGAGAATATTTGACAACATCTAAACTCTAATCCAGTGGTTCTTAATCTTGTTGGAAATACTGAACCCTACTAGGTTCATATGCGCGTTGACCGAACCCTTATATTATATGTCGTATCATTTTTCATACTATCGTACAATAAATCGGGTGTGTGTTTTGACCTCCGCCGAACCCGGAAGACTGACTCATCGAACCCCTGGGGTTCGATCGAACACAGGTTGAGAACCACTGCTCTAATATTTTTTCGTCGTAAGGCGAGAGTTGATTATATAAATAGTTTATTGCGACAGATTTCATTGTTAAATAAATCTCCATTTTTTTTTCGTAGAAATATATCTAGTAAGTAATACAAGTTAGGGCTTAGAATTGGTATTAGTCGATTAATTACAGTAAATTTTAAATGTTGGTACTCATTGAGACTTTAGAATATGGAATGACTTCTACACCTAGATATTATAATAATTATGTACATACATTTAAAAAAAATCGCGGCACACCGGTTGAATCACGTCGTCATAGTCATTAGTCACAGGATTTTGAGATAATTATACGCGGGTATCAAACTGCATGACACTATAAAATACTTTTAATTGAACCATCCATCTTCGTTAACCACAATATATATAAAGCTAATTTCATAGTATTTAGCGTTGCATTCATAAAATATCTCTGTGAGAATTAACTATAATTCTTTAGCATGATTGACTTTTTGTTTAAACGCAATTTTATTTGGATCTTTATTCTGGTATACATAGCATGTTAATTAAACGACAAGTAAATATTACAATGGACTCGTAGAAAAACACGAAGACTAAGAGGATGCTCATGCAAATTGCCTGATAAAAACGGGTCTGAAGAAAGTTGGCGGTAGACGGCGAGAAACAAGAAGACGTATTGCCCTCCGTAGGATAGTGGTGTGTCAGAAATAAACTACAAATTTATTTATCTATAATTAGCAGATGAAATCTGTTTTTCGGTTTCCATTGATATGTTAAATGCTAATTTAAAATGATTAAAAATAGTTAAATATGGTGAAATCAGTCTATCAATAGTAGAAATCGAATTGATTAAAGATATTTAATTGTATTATGCAAATACTATCTATTAATAATTTGATGAAAATTGAGTGATGATGGCTCGCTGGTCTAAGAAATCATGGGAAATATGAGGAAAAGCACCGAGCTAATTTCGGTCAGGACTTTCTTTATTGTTTTAACTTGACCTGCATACCCCCGCGAAACTGCAAAGAATAAGTTTTCGTTGCACTCATTTCAAATGCAGATATTTATGAGTTCATCAGTTAGACGTATACATATAACTTTTATTTCAAATGAACGACGTCTTAATCAAAATTCTGCTATTTTTCGTTTTATAATTTCATTAACACGAACGTAATGATTTAAGATCATAAATCTTGACCAAAACAGTTGACAATTGTATTACTGAAGCACTAAGAAAGGGTCGTGTCTACCCTAAAGTTTGCGCCCTAGTTTGCTTCCGAAAATTAATCAAGTTATTTCGACGGCAAATTTGAAGATTAATCGATTAATATTTCAACGCAAAATCTTGCAAAACCCCACACATCTTGATTGTAAAGGTCAACACTATTTTTGGATACAATTTATAACGAATATTAAATTAATAATAATTTATTTGAGACCGTATTATATTACGAAGTCGATGATAGAACGTAACTTCTTTGCAGATTAAGTCCGTTTTCGGAATTAATGCAAATTGAAGTGCATATGCAGAGCTCCGGAGCTGTTATTGCCTTGTGAAATAACTTTGTGCAGCTAAAGAAGTAGAAGTTTCTAGTAACCGGGGACAGAATGCATTTGTCAGCCAAACAAAAGGACTTGCGTTGTTGTATCTCTGGATCCGCAAACTCGCTGCACTGTGCAAATACGAGTTGCAATTAAAAACGTAAAATGTTTATGCAGGTACTAAAAACATATTGCAATGCTAAAGTGAAGAAAAGTACTTTTAGAGAGAAAAGTTATTTATCATAAAAAAATGGAAATATATAGATACTTTTTTAAAATAATATGCAAATGTCATTTCTCTCATGACTTTGATTTAATAAAGGATACTTTCATGTATTTAATTAACATAAAATAATGTTAAAATAACAATAAAAAATCATTAATTGTTATTTTTCTACCTAGCCACTAAATAGAGCAATGGCACGGGTACTATAGGTTATAAACAGCTGGTATAGTTGATGATAGGGCGATGAAATGCATTTATAATGTGGGAATGTCATTATATTTCAGGGTCCGCTACTCTTGCAGTGATGTCGCATTGCGTAGGTATTTTTCAGCAATTTCAATTAATCTGAATTAAATACCCGACGCTAAATGAACTCTATAAATACTTCTGAAAATGAGGTACAGTGTGTAATGTACGGATCGGTCTTTATTACTTATGAACCAGAGTTTGGATTGAGCTAGAAAACGCTGGGCTGAAAGTTAATTAATGCACACGTTGAATATTTAGACGGCATGCGGAAATCCTGTAAACTCTATTAATAGAGAAAACGTTATTTACGTCTTCTATTTATGGTGTCGGTTCAAGTTTTGAATATTTTATAGCCATAAGTGAATCGAGTCTGCGATACGTTCTCTATGTTTGATTGCTATCACTAGGAATGAAAATTTAAATATCATTTTTCATTTAACCGTCGACGCTTAAACTTTATGTACACAGCAGTGAAAATTATGTATTAAAGGATTTAAAATTGTACTAGAGATATCTCGGCGAGACCGCGCTGAATGCATAATTAAATACGCTAACTCACACGGGGACCACTATAAATTCAGATAAAACGAAATACTTATAATCTAATATGAGTAATGAAGTAGCAATAATTTACGTCGGGCTTTATTACTGCTCGGTTCGTAATTCAAAAATGAAAAATTCGACACAACACAGTCATATTTCAGCATCAGAGCGCGGGGTTTATGGCGACTTTCGGCACTTTAAACTTATAAAGCAGATAATAAATTCCAAAGTTAATCGCGAAACTTGGATGGGTGTGGGGGGGGGGCTTGCAGAACCGTTTGCCGGTTTAATAAATAGGACAAACTGGAATTATCCGAAGACAAAGGCAATATGTCTGCGCCGGCCAGCTACGGATAACAAATTGGGATGCATCGCAGTTCAATTCCGGTGCATCTGTACAAGACAAATCTTGCACAGACGCATATGCAAAGCGAACTGCAGCGTCTCCAGGCCATATCTAATAAGGCTTAGGGTATTGCATGCCTGAAACACTCGAGTCGTACAAATCAAATTTAATCTCATCTATTGTTAGTCATGTATATTGTAATGCCATAATTTTTATCTGATTTATAGTTCACATCACAATTTCTATCAAAATAAATTGATTTTTCTTAGTATTAAATAAATTATGTTATATTTATCAAACGTAAATATCAAAGGTTATTTTAGTTACCTTTACGGGTCGATATTGGAGTAATTTTCGTTATATAGGTTTTTTTTTATTTGTCATTGAAATATATTTTGATATTTGTTATCTGTTTGTTTCAATTGTATGCGTAACAATTTATTTTATACTCTTGTTCGAGTAGAGTTACAGGTTTTGCACTTCAAATTGACCCTGTGGCATTTCAAATTAATCATTTTTCAAGAGACATTCAAAGGAAAAATGATTAATTTGAAATGCAAAAGGGTTAATTTGAAGTGAATAACCTGTATAACCATTTATAGCCATGTATACTTAATTGAAATACTATACTAATATAAAACGGCGATAGGTATATGTGGAAAAAGATTATCTAACCGATCCGTCACGGTGGTTCGAAACCGACGCGGTTGGTCCGAATTTTCCATTATAAATTATAAAACCTATGTATTTTAAGTTAAGATATTGAGAAGTTCTTGATTTTTGTGTGTTAAAGCGGAACCATGTTGTTGGATACGGTGTTATAGGAGGGTTTCCTGTATATTAAAATATTCGCGGAGATTTTTTCAACAGCTTCTTGAATACTATGCTCTACATTTTGCAAAAGATCTGTTATTTTTGTTTGTTAGCTTTTGACTAATTGGAATAAATACTGTGCAGTTCGGTCTTCATTTAAATGAGGGGTTTTACGGCATATTTTACGTTCTTCTCAAACATTAATGTTTTTATATATATTTTTTTTTATTAATAACATATTTTACTGATTCTGCTCTTTTAACCGATCCGTCACAGGGGCTCAAAACCAACCGCGTCGCCCAAAGGGAGTATATTTATGAGGAAATAGACCCCAAGTATTTCTACTCAAGATATTAATGAATTTTTCATAAATATCTTGACTTTTTTTTAAAAAAAAATGGTTTATTCTACGAATAAAAATAGTTATTCATGATACGCTTCATAATTTGGTCGATATTTTGTATTTTTTAACTAATCTATATGACGCGTAAATGACACGCGCACCCGACGATGTCCCGCCGTACACTGAGGACACGCCACGGATAGACCGACCGCTAAATTCTCGTGGCACGTATCACTATTATACGTTTCACTCGCACTTGGCACATCGTTACGGGTGGGAGCGAGAAACATCATCGCGCCCATGGTTACATAGGCGAATATTGTTGTTTTTATTTTTTTTGCAATCGTGGATAATAAAGTCAATACTATTCATAATATTTATTTTTTAGACTTTTTTAAACAAATACAAATAGTTTTTAATATGTAGGATTCATATAAAAAGAAATATTTCGAGAAAAATAAAAAAACTAGGAGTCCCGAATATACCCCATCGGCACGGCTCGGTTAATGACAACTTTGGCATTGCTTCTTTGCCATTAATTGATATATATATGCAGATATAGACAACACAGCAACTAGCACACAGCTTTCTAACCGTACATTTAATCTCGATCAATGATTGCATTCAGTCAAAATGTAAATCTTTGAAGGGCCGCACAAGAAAGGGTGGCGGGCCGCGGGTTGCTCATTCCTGATTTATACTTTACGAAAGATTTTTGCATTACTCGAAGAGAAAAAATAAAGGATATTTGAACTACTTCTAGTAATTTTAAGTATCTCTTGTTGACAATCGCTGATAACACGATTAATAACGAGTTGTCTCATTTATTAATTGAAAATAAAAATAATACTTAGGATAAACCAATAAGCTTTTATTGTTCCTTCCATTATATATTACTAGTATTTCCTAACATAATTTTCTAACCAGTGTTATGGCTTGTAGGTAACATGCATATTATTTCGATTGCCCTTTATCATTAAATAAATAATATAAATTTCAATCCAGCTGAAATAATATTTAAAAATAACCAGTGTGGTTTGACACTGGGGGGGATATTAGTGTGAGAGACTTATTACGTATGCATCTTTAGAATCTTTATCAAATCTATTAAATAATCTATGGTTGAGCGGACTCATTCCGTTATTCCATCTAAATCAAATAAATAAAAATAATAATGAGTGTTCACAATGACTTATCAATGTTATTATTTCCGTAAAAAAGGAAAATAAATGTCACAAAATAGTTCCAAATTTCAGTAAAAAAATATAAACCCCAAGGTAATCGTAAAAAATATTATAGATGAGGATAATAACGGGGCTGCTGTAAAATTTTCGATTTTTATGTACAAAAAGAATATACTTTTTTATCAAAGAACAAAATATCTTGATATTATTAGATATATGTATCTGACGAGGTTCGTGATTTAATAAGCAATGACAAGAATGGCCATGCGAAATCACCGTCAACATCGGTTTTATCACCTCTTCACAAAAACAGTATGATTTATCAAACAATTCCTATTTACAATCGAACCAATGCGATCGGCACGGCTCATCTGCAATTCGCGCACATTTCCATAAATCAAACATCAACAAAGAGCCGTGCACGGGAGCGCAACCTTGATCTGTCAATGGGCCAGTTTCGCGACAATTTACGCCTGTTTTCGCTTGCAAAGGAGGCGATAAGGGCCCCTGCCTGCATGATATATATGTAATATTTCACATTTTCCGGAAACTTGTATTTCCTTTCCCATCTGTTAAAACGCGCGGACAGAAAGTTGGTAGTGAAAAATTGGCTTTCGTTCATGTGTGTGTGTGTTGATGTGTGTTCTATCCCCCTCGACCCCCCCCGTTTTCTTACCATGGCTGGCTCTGCTCCAGCGGATTCACTAGTTGGTTGTTAGCGCCAGAAATTTATTTCTCGATCTCTGCATGTGGTCATCTCATTAAAGCAGATACCATTGTTCCGCATGTTTACGATACGGGATCACGTCGTTTGAACAACAACCTATGTATATTATGCACAAAATTGGCGTATCTAAAATTTTATAAATCGGGTTCTCATCTAGAACATGCTGTTTTAAATTTGTAGCATCCCAGATACATTGCATTACACGTTACTGAGTAAAATAATTTAATAATGTGGCTATAATACAAGGGATTTTATTTGTTTATCATCGGAAAGTTCTTGTTTCGAGTCGTACATACGTAAAATGGCGGGTTTATCTTGGTAGATAAATATTATTTTGTCGTTGATAAAAGTTATTATTAGTCTATAGCTAATATGCATATTATTTCGATAATATAGTTAACCGCGACTAAGCTAAACTGTGAACTAATGCAACATATCCTTCGTTAAATAAATAATAGAAATTCCTGTCCATTGAATATTACACATGAACTTGTTTGTCAATGCTTAAAAGCTTTGTTTTTAAATATACTACTATCAAATGAAATAATATTTAAAAAAATAACCAGTGTCGTGGTTTGACAGTGGGGGGAATATTAGTGTGAGAGACTTATTCCCCTTGCATCTTTGGAATCTTTATCGAATCTTTATATGGGTGAATGGCGCTTTGGAATTTTTCTCTTATGCCATCCATTCATCGTAGTCAAATATATAAATAAATTATTCTACAAAATGTTCAAAACATTTCAAGATACAATCATTTCTAAGAACATTAAAAAAAAAGTATTTCTTTTAAGGAATAATTAGGGTTTTATTCATCACAGGCTCACAACATATTTTACTTTTCTACATTGAGTATTGATACATGATCGTTTCATCAGAGTTTTTTTTTATTAGGTCCTTATTATCCTCAATATCATACGAAAATTAGTGATTATTCAACTAATTAAAGGTTTCTAGATATTTTATTGGATTTACAGCGAGTGTTCACACCTACACTCTCTACAGAAGAATGGATATCACATAGAATATGATAAGATATACCATCCTTTTTTCAAATATCATTTAAAAATTGAGTTTTAAAAAGAAGTCAATCCGCAAATATTTTTGAATATGCTTTCTTTACTTGGATTAATAAAACGACTCATTTCTTATGAACGATAACAATCCTACACAAAAACAGATGGGTTTTATATACATGAACAATAACAATGAACAGCTGGCTACTCATCGACCCAAAGCCGCAGAATGAATAAGAAGTATAGGATTTAATCTGATATCCTATTAAAAAAAACTTGGTTTAAGTTGTTTGATAAAAAATCTATTGGGCCAACACGTCTGGCCACGGAGTGGAAAAGGTTAAGCAAGTATAACATGTGACTGCGAAGCAGTCTAGAAAAAAGGAGAATACATTAATATGAATAATTCCATGGGATTTATTGGTCCGAAATAGTCATGGACTGGTAATCTAAATTTATCTTAGGAAAACATTATATCAACGGCCTTAAGCTAAGATGTTTGGATTTTTCAATTGAATATTATAATAATAATAATAAATAATAATATTAATTATGTATGGTGATATCATACACAGAGGGTATGTATGTTAATCTTGTCAATTCCTTGATATATTAATAGTGGAATAACTTACATTGTATATTTTATGACTATAATTAAGATAAATGTTTGTTTTATAAGCTTTGTGTAATCTTTATTATATTTAATGAGGTCAATAAAAATAAATTAGGTAAACATATCGATATATATCTTATAAATATCGCCAGAAAATCTAAAAATGTAATATATATCCATTAGATAAAAAAATAGATGGCACTGTACCAATACTAAATCAATAAAATCCTATTGTTTTCAAAATTTATTCGAAAAAATTAATGGCGTAAGAATATATACAACGGTGAATTGCATTTCTTCGGTCAATTTCTATAGTAATTGTCTGATACACATCCATCAATAGCGAAAAATAAACGATTTTGCACCGGAATGTTTGAAATTGGATTTTTGACGTGGGTATATTTTTTTCAATTCTCTTCTATTCCAAACAAACGTCAAACGAACCGTTCGCGATTTGATCCGACGGTCAATCAAAGCGGGCTACACCATATCCAAGGAGCTCACACACACTAAGAAAACGGTTCTAAACAAACAGGTGATTCTATCCAGTTCTATGTCGGAAACCTTTGATCGATTCTCTAATTACGTTGGACTGTGTAGCTCATACTAAATGTGCGCTATCTGAGAAATAAATATCAGCGTCTAGACGCTCACTATTATCCAAAAAAGAGAGAGACTAATTGCCGAAACATCGAGAGACACGTATAATACTTTTACAACATCACGTAATACCACTACATAATGTCCAACTAATGAAAATAATTATTTGGGCATGTTTGTATCGATAAAATGGATTCGGGCCCATGAGCGCCTACGCCAATTACTCTAGAAATCGAAAGGAGTATCGCCTTATAGTATGGTAGAACAAGTTTCCTTGCGATGTATTTTGTTGCGAAAATTGAAAGTGATTATTGGCACGTAGGTGTGCATATTAAAAATTACATGCCATATTATGCGATTTAGATTAAGTCATGTACTATGATATTAATTTAAATAAAAACATATCATTATTATATTAAGGTGGAGGCCATATTAAACTCTTGAATTAAAATATGCATGAGAAAAACGAGTATGCAATAATACGTTTAGATAGTTTAGCTCAATTCTGAAATGCGTATTACTTTAGTATTTATTCAATTAGAGAATTTTTATAATATTCAATTTTCCGATGCAATTATCTACTAATTCAATCTGTGTTAAGAATATACATTATCGAAAAACATTATTTTTTCTGACGATGATAGCAAAAATGTCGATAAAAAACAATGAGAAATTGTTAGGATAATACTTATATGATGCAGGTTTTCAACGTATGAGCTATGCGGATATTATTTTCAATCTCAGTCGACAAGAAGAGAAAGCGAATGAGAATGTAAGAAGTATAGGCACTAACTTCCATTGACACTATTTTAAAATACATCAAGCGTAGGACTCGAATACAATGGTATTCTATGACAGTTCTTCGGAAAATTTAAAGCGATTAAAAAAATCGTCAAATTACTCCTATAAAAAAAAATCAAAGATTTACACTATAAATTATAGGCGTTAAACAAGTTAAAATAAGTGTTTGAGTTAAACAAATATTTATATATACATCCCTCGATTTACGCGGTAGATAACAAACGCGTAAATCGAAACCGCGTAAATCGAGACTTCGAGTTCATATAAAGTAAGGGGATAGGTTCCAGAAAACCGCGTAAAACGAGGCATAAATAAAATACAATTTTATTAAGAAATAGATTTAATAAATCGACATTTAAATTTTATAAATATCCTCTAACGTATGAGGTATATTTGAACTGATCAGGATCCGGGGTGATAATTTCTTCTAATAAAGTTATTTCGTTTTTTTAATTGTACGAACAGTAGATTTATTCAGTTTATAAGTTTTTGCAAGAGATGCAAAACTTACAACAATATTTGACGTAATTGCATGCGCAATGAAGGCCATAGACGTCTGGTCGTTGAAGTGGGAGTAATCTGATGCAATATGCATTTGAGTGACACCTGCCACAAAATATGTTTGATTTCTTAAAAAAAATATTGTTTTTTCTGACCGCGTAAAAGTGAAATCGCGTAAAATGGGTACCGCGTAAATCGAGGAATTGGTGTATTACTAAAACACAATGTTTTAGAAATATTATTCATGATTATATTTATATAACTTATGACAAGTTTTAATTTCTATCTTTTCCATTTTAATGAAATATTTTCGATTTTTATAAAACATGATGTTTAGTTTTTGCTCTAAAGATTTTAAACCTTTTAATCTTCCCTATAGTCCTTATCTGAATCGGTTAGATATTAAGCCGCTCGTTCTTTATTTAATGAAAAAATGATTCTAGGATAGTAAAAAGATTTTTTAATGATTTATTTTTAAGCTAGATCCATAAAAATTGGTTTCCGCAAGAGCCTTAAAACCAGGAAAATTCTCGACGTCATTCATAATAAAATGAGGGATGTGTAAAATTTTATTGACATTGCCAATATGGATCCCTGATTTATAACAAATATATAATAACAAGAAAAAAAATATGACATTCATATAGTATTAACACATTGCCTACGGGGGACGTGGATTCCATGTCAAAAGCGTATTGACAAAATCAATTACGCCCGTTCCCAAAATGTTTAGTGTCTCCTGCTTTCGGATTTAATTTTTTTTTACATTAACTATCCAGCAAATGTTAAAGTAAAAGAGTTATGATTTTTTTTGTAAAAGACGACGTTTCACCAAATTTCGGCGAATGCGCCCCGCCCCAGCGCAAGTTTGACTGCGACTCGACCCGTAGGCAATGTGTTGTTAATATAAAATGGTATGAGATGAATTTTCAGTATTATGAAAAGATTTAAAATGGAGAATTAGCACATATATAAAATACAGAGGAAAAGATTAAAATGAACAAACGTAAGCTTTAATAAATGTTGAAGTGAAGGATCAGGCGTATAATAAAGTTATATTCACATTAACTATATGTCTTCGAGCTAACATTATGTTTTGTATGGATACATTTTTTTAGAAAAAAAATATCCCATCTATATGTGACCAGGAAGTCGTTTCGTGTTAGGGATTACGTGTTCCAAGCTCTCACCTGGAAATCCAGGCCAGAGTAAACATTAGTACTTAGAGTAGTTCATAATGCTGCGTTGCTCTATTTTCCATTCCATTAGTAAGATGAAAAAAATCTGAAAATGCCATTCGGCCATTTGTTTCATCAGTCGATCAAACATAAACATAAACATAAAAGTGGAGTATATAACGTAATTTATCGCAATTTTATCGCGGGCACGGCGGCGAACGGCTCTGTCCGCATGTCTGTAAGTCTGTCGTCGTCGAATCGGAAAACGCAATTTCGCGGCGAATATAACGCGATAAACGCAATCGTAAAAGTTCTCATTTGAGATACAGAATCGCTTCTAGTAATATAAATGCCTTATTCGGGCATAAATTTAATCGGACACTCCTCGTATAAATTTGTTCGTATTGATCGGCAACACAGAAATGCATATGTTAGGCCAATGGAGCCTAAGCGACGCTGAATGAAAAGAATTGTTCCGGAAAAATGTAATTTAATTAAAAGTCATTCAATTAAATATGAATTGAAACAATTATTATACTAAAACTTAAATTTCAATTATACAGTTATAAATTTGATAGTTAAAAAACATATTGAATTACGTAGTGATCGGAAAATTGAAAAGTTTCTAAAGGTAATAATGATAAAATTATATATATTATAATAAAAAAATATATTATTGCATTTTACAGAACGCCGATAAATCCAAAAAATGTAATTTAATTAAAAGTCATTCAATTAACATGAATTGAAACAATTATTATAATTAAAACTTAAATTTCAATTATACAGTTATAAATTTGATAGTTAAAAACATACGAACCATGCGGACGGAAATTGAAAAGTTTCTGAAGGTAATAATGATAAAATTATATATATTATAATAAAAAATATATTATTGTACTTACAGAACGCCGATAAACTAAATATATATAAATAAAATAAATTAGTTAATAATCTTCCAATTCGATTTATAAAATAAATAAAGATCAGGGATAGATGTAACGTGATTAAATTTTGAGATATCATATTGCTTAAAAGCAGCTTCCACTGGGGTGTGTATTGTAATTAGGCTTGCATTATCTGTTTACCGATAAATCGTCAAAACGCACAATAATCGGTAATTACCGCAACTGGAAAAAAATTTAATCGCAAATTGCTGACAGATACAGGCATATTATCACGAAAGCCATTGTATATACATATGAAATTGGGTGTTTGACTCTGTCAACATTGATACACAGTTTGTTACTGGTCACTGGTGTGGTGGTCAAGACAAGATTAATTCACTGAAAAGAGAACTATCACTTGAAACACTGACCAGTCCTTCAAGTCATCTCCATACAAAATCTAAAATTACGAACTATATTAAATCAATTGATGAAACCGCAGTTATATCCCGGATGGTAGCAAAAGATGTAATCTGTTTTAACACGTCTTGTACATCCTATGATTTAAGAAAATTACGTGATGGGAAGGGATTTAAAGACATTTCAAAGTCTCCCAATACAATAAGAAAAATTGTCTTAGATTATGAAACAAAAATACGTAATTTATTAATAGACGATTTTTCAGCAATGACTGAACGAGTGTTTAGTGTTACAATAGACGGATGGACATCGATAGAAAATCGTCGGTATATGAATGTGAATTTGCATGCCAAAAATAAATATTGGAATCTTGGACTTATTCGAATCAATAGATCGATGTCGGCTGGAAAAGCAATCGAGTATCTAGAAGAAAAGTTAGTATGATTTACTATTAAAATGGCATAATATTGGTATTACAACCGGTAAATAAGATCTGAAGCCGACATATCATTGAAATGTATGAACTGTCTAAATACGGTTCTTTTTTAACCAAGGAACTTAAAGTAGAGCTAATAATTCGAATAAAAGAAAGAAGGACGATATATTTCGATGTGGTTATTATCTTAATGATCCTGATACAATAAATGATTTTGACGAATATGGAATACACAATATAACAAATAAAACAACAATAATGACGAAAATCATATATAGCATGTATTTTCAAAGGATGAGAATTATAAAATTTCTGAACAAAAAGACAGATAAGAAGATGAGATAGAAATAGTCAAAATATTAACACTCGAAGAAAAGCTTAAATTAGATATAAATATCTAAAGTATAAAAATAAACGACAAGTGGATAAACCAAAAAAGATATGAACAATTTTTTAAAACAATAATCTTACACACAGAGACGGCTTTCTATCACGTTTCTATTTTATATCCACTAGTAACCATAGTATTTCGTTCCTAAGAGTCGGCTAGGAATATATTTATTTTTATTAGTATTTATGTTATTGATTTTATATTGCGTCACTTTTGCTTTTATTCCTGTCAAATTGCCATTCTTTTACCATCGAATACACAGCATCCAAGCGTGGTTTAATTTTGCGAAAAGATTTTTATCATTTTATTGTATATGTAACCAAGGGACAGGCTAGTGGTTTTGGTGCTTGTTCTCTGAAGTGTCTTTGGTGCTATAGACGCATATATTTTATTTATACCTTTAGATAAACTATAAAAAAACACAGAGGAGTATAACAGTCGTATGTTGACCATGATCTAAGACCTTCGATAGCATTGAAACCAAAGACATAGAATACATACACATAATGTTAATGAAAATTCTCTACAATAACTGTTTAATTACATCGTTAAAACTAAATATGATTTATAACAAGGAGTTATCATCTCCTAAAAATTATTCACCTATGCCCTAGAAGATGTGTTCAAACTTCTATATTGATAAGGACGGGGTATAAATATAATGGAGAGAGTTATAAAAATGAGTACGAGAGAAGAAAACAACTGAAATGGTGGAGCTTTTAGAGAACTAAAACGTACATCTACTCTTAAATCCCCTAATGGCTAAAAACCATTATATTTTCCCAGTATTGACCTATAGCGCCGAATTCTGAGCACTTGAGGCGGGACTAGTCCACAAGTTCAGAGTGACTCAGATGGTTATAGAGCGAGCAATGTTAGATATATCCCTTCGCGTTAAAATCCGCAACGAAACAATCCACGAGAAAACTTAAGTGACTGGCATTGCTATTGCTTGATTGAAGGATCAGTGGGCTGGTGAAGTGACCCGTAGAGAAGATGAATGATGCAGCCGGGAAGTCATGAGCTGGAGGCCATGAACAGACCTAATAAACGTGGTTTGCCCTCTGACAAGATAGAATGATGGTATAATTAATTGGCAACATGAAGTCAATTAAGAGAGGTACTCAGTAATGGGAAAAGAAAAGCTGATTATAATAAACCGCATACACAAATATTGTTGAATTATTATTTTTTAAACATTAGTAACCATATTAACACTCAAGCACCCGCTGTTTTCCAGCGAAACTTACACCTAAACCCGCATCTTTTTATCGATCTTGCGATTTTGCTCTGTAAAAAATGCTTAATAACTTTTTTCCTTTTGGAGATAATTTGGCCAAAAGAAGTATTATACGTATAGTATACTTGTATTAGATTATTAGAATATTTAGATAAGAAATAAAATTTTCGAGCTGTGAAAATGATGATTTATTGTATTTTAGACGATAAAAAACAAATAGATAACTTTATGTAGTATGTAGGTAATTTTAGCTTTGTAATAAAGGACGTGACGGGTTGTACCACATAAATATTCCAAAAAAGTTATTTTGGATAAACAAAAATCTAAATTTGTTACAGTCGATGTGTAAGTACTGGAAAGTAATAGATCCAAATAATCTATTATTTCGAGGACAGTTTTTAACCATAAATAAATACATATGTCATATATTTTACAAAGGGTATGCAGAGCAATGAATGAAATTGTGTCGAGTCGTAAAACTTTAAAAGAAAGCCATTTGTAGCGCATTAGATAGCACGTTTCGTGTGAACCCGCGTTAGTGCGGGAGCGGGTGTTTACCCCGTTTACGAAAATTTCCGCACTAACGCGGGACCGGGTCCTTGAGTGTTAATCATTGTGACTTTAACGGCAGCATAGATCATTAAATGTTAAAAAATGCTATATATTATGTTTTGAAGTTCAGATCAAAAGCGCGTTAAAAAATACAATTCAAAACTTAAGATAAATTTAATTTTCAATATAGAATATTCGAAGTTTTATTTACTCTGGGAAGATTAAATAAAAACGTTTTATTTCTAGCAGCCAAAATATTTATTGATTCACTCAAAACATTCTGAAAGCGATTGTTCCCCAAAATAAAATAAATATTTGATGGACTGGTTGCGAAATGATTGACGTCACTGAACTTTCAAAAATTCAAGTTTACAAGTTCCGGCAGGTGGTGTGGGTCGTCTGGGGGATGGTTGTCGGTGGCGAGAGAGTGGCGTGGTGCCCCCATCGATTATCTATTTTCCGCAGCCGGGGAAGAAGAATGGCAATTCGAAAGGAAACTTTCTAATTGTACCGGCGTCGACGTCGCTGAAATAACTAATGAAATTTTCAACATTCCGCCGACAGTTTTTGCACACACGTGCAAAACTCGCTCAATTAAAAACGTAGCCGCCGCCGAAAATTTTAACGGAAATTGTTTGATTTTTGCCGCGAAATTGATTTGGCGCCGGTTCCCGCCCATATATTTTGATTGCCACTCAAAGGTCACAATGGAAGGGCGCCTGGGTTATTTAAATCGCACCCTTTAATTGAAAATATGGTTTGGATAATAATATTATTCTTATTCCCTTATAGGGCATATGGTCATGTTATACGATGAATTTATGAATGGAGCACACAATTCCATTAAAAATTCGTATCAATTTTAAGCTATTGGAATGGATTATTGCGAATCATGTCTACTTTATCTATATGGAAAATGCTTTACTTTACAAAGTCACATTCAAAATTTTGAGTGATAAAACTTTTACAATTTAAAATTTTCTTATAGGTTTAATCAATTTGTTCTCAATTTAAAATCATATACCATGAAATATTAATTAGCATAAATTTATTAAAATTAAATAATAAATTAATATTATTCTTAATTGTACCTAAGATAAAATCAATGCTTTATTTAATTAATAATTAAAAACAATAATTATATTATTAAATTTCTTAGCTTAAATAGTTTAAAATTGCGTGCGTTCGATCAATGTTTTAATTTTATTTCTAAATATATTTAAATTACGAATCAGTATTAGAATCCTGAGTAAAAACGTTGATTCTCTCAGTTTAAGTGCTTTAAAATTAATTGGGTTCTTATTGAAGAGAACTCCTTGAATAACAAACCGCAAACTTTATCCGTAGATATAAGCAACGAAATATTTTTAAAAATTTAAACAATGACGTTGATAATTAAACTTGGAAAATTAACAGCGAGCTTGTTTTACTTCTAGAATTAGTTAACCGGAAATTGTTCAAGAATAGTTTGTACATCCATATAGGGAGATACGTTCGATTGATTCAAAGGCGCCATGATATGGGAACAAAGTTTTGAACCGAATTGCATTGCTGGTCTGACTCCGCGCCGAGAACAATGCTTCAACTTATTATATAAAGAAGAACAAAGAAGCCGATGGCTGCTTTGTTCACTTCCACAACAATCGGTCCTACCTTTCGAATTAATGGATCTTGCGCTAGTCACTCCGGGAACTAAAGCGCGAAATACACAATCGATTCATGGTGGTTGTAGACAAGTGCAACTCGTACTACAATTGTTCAGCAATGTAATGGATGAGGAAAATTTCAGGCATTGTTTTTCAATTTGATTCATATGAATTGCCACAGTGGAATCAATCGCATATTAATCTAGCTACTATGGCACTGCAATGCATTAGTATATGTATTATTTTTAATAATTGTTTATATTTAAGCTATTTTCCAATTTTCTAAAACTGTTTTCGCCATTGTCAACATTTGCCTTTGAATTTTGGTCCCAAACTAGTTATGCTCGAAGCCGGTAACAGCAAAAAGGTTGTTGCGCAATATGCGCACGTATGATGCATTCGTTACCGTAGTAGCCGCGGATGAAATTCCCTTAAAATTTGCATAAATTTATTCAAAGGCAACTTATGGCCCGCCACTGTGCGCGCACCCGAGGAAATGATGAAAATTTATATTTTCACAATGAAAATTTATGCAAATCGATTTTCTCCACATTCCTATTTTTACATAATGTCGCCGAGAATTAAACCGGAAATCGATGCAGGATAAAATAGCGGCTAATGTGTTTTTAATTTTATTTCGCAAGATAAACATTTTTTTCGCATAGCCCCTTTGTTTATTCATAAGAAGGAATGGTCGATCGGCGATATTTTGCACAGATTTTAAAACCGATGAGTTTGCCTTCCAAAAGTTGAAAGCGGTTTATGAAATTGGGCGCTCATGAACGACGCTAAAAAACTTTTGAATTAATCCTATTGATTATTTAATATATCGGGGAAACCCAAAAATACTAAAATAAATGAATAATTTACCGATTTGATCAAATTCATTGCTTTAATAATTTCAAATAGGGGTAACGATCGTTTTTTCGATGCGCCATCTTTAAAATAGTCTCCTACAATCTGTTAGGCAGTAAGGACGTGTTATAAGTTTCTCTTGTATAGCGGCTATCTGCTCGTGGTCTTTAGACAAGAAAAACGCTTTCTTTATCCCTTTGACGACAATGGGAGAGACGTGTCTGTCGGAACAACATATGCGGAGCTGTATACTTTTTCAATATCATTTGAAAAAGAAAGCGACAGAGGCTACGAAGGATATTTGCGAGATTTACGGTGAAATATTGGATGTCAGAAAATGTCAACGATTGTTCAAAAAATTTAGATCTGGTGATTTGTGTTTGGAAAACGAGCCTCGAAGTGGACGACCCGTCCAGGCGGATGAAACAGCCGTGAATTCTGCAATCGAAGACGACCCGATGATGAACATTGAAAAATTATCGGAAAAGTTCAGTACATCCTGGTCCAGTACTCAGAGGATCCTAAAGAAGTTGGGAAATAATCAAAAAGAAGGTGTTTGGGTCCCACACGCATTCACGCACGACCTCATGTTGCGAAATTGACGTGTGAAAAAATTCAGGATCTTGGATGGGTCACCCTGTTGCATCCTCCATACTCGCCGGATCTCGCACCATCTGATTTTTACTTATTTCGTTTTATGGAACATTTTCTAAGAGATCAAAATTTCAATTCCTTGGAAGAAGTGAATACAGCCCTTTCAGACTATTTTCAGTTAAAACCCGCAGAGTTTTACAAGAAGGGCATGGATGATTTGAAAGACAGGTGGCAGAAGGTTATAGATAATATGGGGAATTATTTTGTATAAGAAAAGTTAAATAAAGTAAAGGAAAAATTGTTTTGAATTTCATTAAAAAAAACGACATTACTTATGGGTATATATCTTGAAAAATGTAACATTATTAGAGTTGTAGAATAGCCAGTAATTTATGGCCAACCGAGCAAGTATCATATACGTCCAATGTTATTTGGTTTCGGTAATCATGCGGGTTTACCAACACGGTAGAACAATATACAATAATTAATAGTGCTTATTATAGTCATGTACAAAGCGAATTAGATATAAATTGACCAAAGCCCTGGTGTATTATAATTAAATACTTTATAAATTGATTGTGCCTTTGATAGTTACCGTGATAGAACAGTAATATATAGGACTATAAATGCATATTGTTAATATTAATTAAATTTGACATTAAGAAATAATCCGAAGCGCAGTATTGATTCAATGCCACGACTTTCGGAGACGAGCGGTAATAAAACACGACACCAGAAGCAAAACAAACAAACACAGCGGGAAAGGTTTGCGACGACTGGCACTGGAAATTAATTCAACAGGGGATGCGAAAGTTTACATGTAAATTGGAAAGACTTAACGTTTGCACAAACGGAGCCGGGCAGATTCGCGGTCTTTGTGACCGGGGGCCCCCCCGGACTGTTCAAACATTTAAACAGAACGGCGTACCGGAGCCTAACGGAACGTCGTTGTCTGTCTGCGCAAATCTGCCCGCAAGAATTAAAGAACCCGGTCCCGGCGGAGGGCCCCCGCGGTTTGTACAGCCGATTGTTCAATCCGGGCCTGAAATAATATTTGAAATTTTTGAGGGTATTAAATTAAATGTTGCAATTACATCTGAATTTGTAATTGTCTCTTACGGCAAACACTTTGGTGTCTTCAGAAAATACATATTTTGCAGAGCGATCTCTTTAAGAATAATAAAAAATAGCAATAGGATAATGCTCTCTTCTATGATAATCATATTTATTTTCTAGTGCGTTTAATGACACTCTCATGATCAATGGACATAACAAGTTATATATTAAGAATATTTTAGAAAATAGTCGGTTCTCGATGAAGTATGGATGAATATTTGGATGGAGGATCTTTAACAAAACAATACACTTAATTTTGTGACCAACTAAATAAAAGGGTTTAAAAAAAGAAGAGAGATAAATTCAATCAAATTTTTTAATGTGAGCTCCGGATGACTTGTAATGTTTTAAAAACCTGAAAGCCACCATAATGTAAAGATTTCGGCAGATAAATCATTTAAAGCAATTTTTAATGTCGATTTATATACTTATATATAAAATAATTACCATAAACTTACCCTATTTCTAATTATTATTGAGTTGACTAGGGGCCCAATTGAACTTTGATAAATACCCAACAAAACAGTGCAAAAATATGTACATGTTGGTGTACACATATCCTTGCGTGCGTAAATAAAACTGGTCTCTAACGGATTTCTCACCACAGAGCCAGTATACCCTGGGAAGGAAAACCCTAATCTGTTGATTAATAATTGGTCTAGTCTCGATACTTTCGCTCCTCTTCCTTCTTTCCAGGGTCTCTCCTCTCTGAGAAGGTCTTTCCCATGATGAAAGGATTGCTATTGCGCGACAGGGCTAATAATCACTTGCGACCGGCTGCTTGAGACTCGTTTTGGGCAGATGTGCATATGTATGCCTGTGTATATCTATGTAGGCGTGAGTGTGTGGTCGCTCGCTACTTGTCACTCGTGACTCGTTAAAAGCATATAACGCATTAGAGAAGAGAACAAACTAATACCGAGGCAAACCCCCTCATACTTGCCTGGACACAGTCGAGAGGGTAAATTCCGATACCAGCATGGTAGAAGATGTACGTCCAATGCCAACAATGGCCAAGAGAGGGAAACTCTTTACAAAAAAACTGCATACCAAGATGGCTTGAGTCCCCGCGGTATGGACACGAAAGGGGAGCCCTCACGTCACGTGTGAGACTCAGATTCCTTTGGCCTCAACTTCCATGTGAGAGTTTGGTAAGTTTCATGCCCTCAGCGAGTGAGAGCCTTGTGACTGGCAAATGATGATGATATAAAAATCAACAATAAAAATAATAACCATAAGCTTACCCTATTTCTAATTATTATTGAATGTTATGGTTATTATTTTTATATTTTTTAAAATTGTGTTTATGTGAAAATAACAAGGGAATTAAAAAATAATCTATTTATTTATAATCGTAAATTCATGTTTATCATTACTTTAGTCCAATAAATTCCATTTTATTGTGAAATTAAATATAATTAATAGCAAAATCAACAAAGGACAGCATATATTGAATGCTGCTGTTGGATCAAGGATATTATCACCAGCAAGGACGCTGAAACTATTATTGAAATTTATTATCTATTTTAATTTATTATTAAGTTCTATTTGTACTAATATTAGGATGCAACTAAATTAGAACATCTCTCAAAATTTAATAATGATGTATAGAAATGGTTTAATCAGATCCTCGTTAAGCCGAAAAATATATATTGTAAAAAAATCATTTTAATGATCTACAGCAGTGTTTTAACATTTTCAAATCTAGAGGAAACCTCTGCAGACTAGAACAACGCATATAAAATCTAATAAATTGCTAATCAAAGCAGCGATAAACTAGAAGGTTCATATTTATTAGATATTACTCCACTTGATTATTACATATCTTTTCAGATCCCACTCAAGAGTAAATGTATTTTTATTGCGCCTGAAGTTATTGTCTAGAAATTCGTCAATGCATAAAAATAATACTGTGTAAATCACTATTTTAATGTATTAGAGATTTATATTATTTAAATATCTATATTATTCAGGATGTTGGATCGTGACAGCATGATTTATGCGTTTCGTTTTAAATCTAAGCCCCATATCCACCACACTATACAGGGACGATTCCAATATTGAAAGTTAAGGATTGCTCCAAAGATGGATAAAGTTTCAGAAAGTAGAAGAAGTTACCTTATTACACTTTGCAAACACGTGTTTCAAAGTGTACGACACGAGGCACATAGTTCTCTATATGTATATATTTTCATTTTTATGTAAATCTCAAAGCATGAGATAATAGATGTATGTATAACAGAAAATTTAAATAAAAAACTTACCAAGGATAGTTTTGTCACTGGTAACAATAGAATTTATTATGCGGTCATCTAGAACACAGCGGAACAAGTTTCGTCCGCGTTGCCTTTGGCTTGCAGCTGAAAAAGTTTTGCGGTGCAAGTGGCCAAGTTGGTCGATGCAAAAAATTCGATCGATATTCCAATTTATGAAACGGGAATTGTTTCAGGAAGAAACGCGTACAAGTCAGATGCAAACAAACGGAACGGAGCGAAATTGGACGCGCAAACGAAGTCATTTGCATTATTTGTTTGGCAGATATAAGTTTCAGTCTGTTGAAAGTCTTAATGGTTAAACTTGCCACTTTTCGGTTTGTTCCAAGCGCCGGATATTGTATCGTAAATAACGTTAATTCCGAAACTGCATCGGTCTGCGAAAATGCAACGCAAGGAAAATATGGAAAAGTTTTCGCAACAAAATATTTTCGCCGATATTAAAATTGCTTTCGCGGTTGTCTCGATAGTTGTGGCGACTCGAAAATTTACGATTCGCAATCCATGAATATGCATTAATGCGCCACTTCTTTATCGATATTATGGCCTTTTTAGTTTTTGCGATATAAGCCTGCGAAGCGAGGCGCCGCGTCATACACTCGCGTGCATAAGTGTATTCAACAATCATATTCAGATTTCGCAATAGTGGATCGGGCCGCGATTCAAAGCTGCGAGAGCTGTCTGCTCGGAGTAAAATATTGGTTCTACTATCTGTCAGTTCATTTCGGCGCTGAAGAGTATTGGAAAATTTTTCGCGAATAGAGGGAATTTCACTCGTTCACCATTCGGGCTCTGAATCCCAAATTGAATTTCATAAGGAGACGTCATGCAGTCTTCAAAGTTTTCAGGCGCACCCGACAAGTTGCGGAGAGATAAGGCGATGGAAATGAGAGCGGATCGTAGAATAATGTTTCGTTGAAGCAAGCACTTTGAAAAGTGCATGCGAAACGCTTTTCAGGTGAAAATCGATATCGAGCGCTCTTCGAATTATTGCGCAGATGCATGCGTAAGACGAGATCGCAATAATTGCAGACGTATTCAATTTGCATTCGACGCAATTACGAAAAGAACACAGGGAAGGCGTTTTCCTAAGAAAATATAAGCCGGAAAATCTCAAAAACAAGACATGTGCCTGACAATTAAGCCGATGACACGGTTGAATCGGCCGCATGGGAACATTCTCATGCGACTCGAACCGTGTGTACCTGACGAATCGTCTACCAGATTCGAAAGCCTTTTACTCTGTCTATGCTAAATTGCGAAGTATTAACGGCCTTGACTTAATCCAATATTTTCCGTCTGAAAATGCTTTCAGCTCGAAAGCTTTTTTAAACTAATAAGCAGTACACGGTGCGCAAGGTAAGGCGGTTATGCCACCTCGCCGAGGCCTTGTCATTTATCCTAATGTATACATTTTTGCACCGTGGAACATAAAATTAATTAAAAAACGTTTCGAGTTTAATTTTAATTTGAATGTGCAATCGTAATAACCGTTGTTTGGTTTACCCAGTAAACATTAAAACCAACCTAATCTATGCAAATAGCAAAGAGTAGCAGAAATTAATGACATTCAAAACATCACTTCGCGTATTTTTTCATCAAAATTAAATAAAAAAATACACTTGAAGAATTGCACTTTTCAGCATCACAATCAACCAAATAAAATATCAATCATAGTGTAATGGTTTATATATAACAACAAATCTTCTAAGAATTATTTACGAATTTAGACCAGGGAGTGGTTGTGGGTTTGCGTATTTGTTTTAAATGTAATCTTAATTCTAATAACAGTTCTATAGAATAACATATTATTGATTATAAAACTGTAAAAAAATAATCAACAACTTCATTATATAAACCATACATATATCGGTCCGTGGGTTACATTTTACCACCGGTTGCCGACACCTAAATTACATCTAAAAATCCTGCATTTGTATATTATTATGTAATCAGTGACATAATCTATTTTTTTATTATTAATGTTTTTCTCGGTTAACTGCGATAGAGCTTAGTAAAGTGATATACAGTAAATCCTTCTATAGCTTTAAGATAGGGACTACGCTATAGAAAGTTAGGCACCCATACAAAATTTAGGGTTAGGTTCTTTTAATTGTATTTTGCGATTTGTAACAAATCAAACATTCGATCCATTTTTATATTTTCAATGACCTTGCACATGTTTAGTTGGATAGCAATAACTCGTGCCTATAGGCGCGAGGTGGTAGCATATTTCTTTCAGTTTTTTCATTCGCAACAGATGTGCCAGGGGAGTTCAAAGGGACAGTTTTTTAGTTATTTTTTTTTACATGCTTTAGCAAATGATGAAAAAATAATAAAAACGTAAATACAAATTATAAAACCTTTTCGGTAATATGTTTTATTCAAGATACATATTAAAATAAAATAAAAATATATTAAAAAAAAAACAATAATTGAAGTAAGTAAAAAAATGGTGAACATTTTAAATTGGGTAATTATACATTTAATTACTGTTGAGTCAACAAATATCACGTTCAATCGAGACTTTTTTAATACTAGTTGCTCAATTTATAAAAAAATAGAATGATTGAAAACCCCTTTAACACAAACAACCTAATGCCTTAAAAATCGTATGCATCGATTTACTTGATCATAATTTGTTCCACGACTATACAAGTAGAAAAATATTTTAATACCGTATTGTGATGAATATCCCTGGAACGTTTTTCCACGTTGATTGACCGAAAAAATGAACAGACCACGCCTAGCGAGGTAAAGGGGCAAACAACTACTGACAATTATTTTCTGTGCACGTACATATTTAAAATGCACATTAATAATATATTAACGAAAATTCTAATTTGACTTTGAAAATATTGCGTTTTGTAAAATGAACCCTATAGAAGAGACGGCTATACAAAAAACCGCCACAAACGCTACAGAAAAAACCTTATAGAAGTGAACGCTATATGAGGGTTGACTGTATTAATCTTCATGGCATTGGCAAGGGGGTGATTTAGAGTTATATAAAACACTACCTCTGCATCTTTAAAAAAAATGTTAAACATTTCAATGGGTATTTGGCGCTTTGGAATTATCTGTAATAACATCTATCCAAATGTACATAGTCAAATAACAGTATCATTTTATTGTATAAATATGTTTTACATATAAAATTAGTAAGTATATAATAGCTTTGTTATTAATTTTGTAAAAATATTTATAACTAGAATATTGTAACCGTGATTATGTATATATGTTATTCTACGAAATTTAGACAAGATATTTATAACTTATAAGGTATTAATATTAATATATACCAAAGGTATATTATTATAAAAACGTATCAAATTTAAATAGTATTTATTGCGAGAAATGCTATACAAAGAAAATTTAGTTATACTCAAAGAAAATTTCGTAACGCGATTATCAAACTTTTGTTAATGACAGTTTTTAACGACATTTAAACGAAACGGTCTTTTAAAAACACGAACCCTAAAAATTAGCCGCAATTTCTTGTACGTGTTAACCGCAAAGTGTCATTGTTCGAGTTGGAAAATTTTCTGATTATTTTTTAAAAGCGCTTTCGAGAAAATTCGTACTTAATTCCGCGTGCATTAAAAGAGTTTAGTAGTTTTAATTAAAATTATTGTACCTGTGAATAATCCAGAAAATTTCATTGTCGCAGGTGGCGGATGCACAGATAATCACAGAATGTCCTTATTGTTATATGATACACGAAACACTTTCGATCTCCACGTTATTCCACTGCCAACTGACACATTCTCGCATTGAAAATTGGTTTTATACAAATTAATACAACGAAGAAATGACACAATGAGTCCGAGTGAGAGAGTGGGATATCCGATTTTTTTTTATCAAGGCTGCTGATTTACATAATTCCCAGCAGATAGATGTAATCTCTGCGAAATTCCGTTCACAAAATTTGCAATGATCGAGATTTGTCCATCGAAGGTTGATTGAATCAGATAATAAAAATCTCTGTTTATTATTCAACTAAAGTGCGTCTTATAAAAGTTCTATACAGTATCTAATAAAAATCATAAACAAAGATGTAGCCAATACTCTGAAACAACTATTTATTTTATTATAAGCTATTGCAAATCACTTTTATCTACGCTCAAATGGTAATAACATGTTTTTGCGTAAATGCAAATATAATAACCCATTTTAACCCACACGCGGACCATGGGCCATATAATTGAGGCTAAGGCTATCGAACTGCGATTCGTTTGTATTGGGATTTTACATCCATCCAATTAAATGAATGCGAGTCATCATACCAGTTACAATTAATTGAAAAATATTGCTGCAGCAGATTCGACTATTGTTGAATATTTTCATTGAATCTTTGAAACGTGCGTATCGTTAACAATTCCCACGCCAATGCCAATATTACATGCTAATGATACAATAATGGGAATCTGCGATTTTCATTGAATGGTTATGAAAATCGTGTCGTTACAGAGTTATTGTGTTTTTGTGATTCAATAGAAAATTGCACTTTTCATTTCGTTTTGGCGTTGCATACAAAATCAATAAATACATATTAAAATAGTATTTGAATATTATATTATATAATAAATGTGTAAATAATTTATTTTTGATTTAAATTCCATCTTCAATAATTGCTGATAAACTCTAGAGTAAGAATACTGTCAAAATTGAATAAATATTGATTTTAAAATTAGACATAATCTCTAAAAAATAATAAAGAAGAGGCGATGTCTGATTCTCTCCCACAAGACCCCTTATTTTATATCCCCCATTCAGATTTATCTTTCAATCGAATTCAACGTCATAGTAATCAAAAAACATTAAAAAAAAATTACACTCTCACAAGTTGGCTCGCTAAAATGGAAATGAAAAATTAAGTTAATAATTATCTGGGAAAAAGATCTTAATTCGTCTTAATTAATGCGATCGAAGGCAAGGTTAAATGATTTATATCTGATTAATAATTAATAAAGTAATAAATAAAATTACGTCATTTGAAAACCGAACCACTGAATAAATAAACATATTTATTCAGTGATCTTTGCTGGCGAAAAATCACCCACTCTCATCGCTGGAAGTATTTAATGGAGACATCTTCGAGAGTATCTTGAATAAAAATAACATCTTGTGTTTGTTTTGTTTCGCTTGTTTTAAGTACGAATATAGTTTTTATTCGCTGTGATTTAATTTTTGTTATTCTTTGTATAATTCTTGATAACGTGCCATAATCATTTTTAAATCTTGTTAAAATTGCACACCTCGTTCGCCGGAACTCTAAAACCATCTGTAGTACTCAATTTTTAATCATGAAATATCTTGACTAGACAATTAAAGACTTCAAGATAGTTAAAGCCACGACAACGTGTTCAAACATATTTTTTATAGTTCATTTAAACTACGAGATTATATCAAACACAATATATAATATTTCGCCAATGTCGAAAAAACATCATCCTTTATATATATTTTTTCATTTATTTTTTCATCTCTGGGAAAAAGAAACAATTTGTAGAGAAATAAGTTCGGCGAATACGGAGGTTGAGGTTCTATAACGGTATTGTTTATGGTAAAAACATTCATTTTATTACAAGTAAACAATTGCTGAGCACAAAAAACATTTAAAACCTTTTTGACAGTTTAATGGAATAAAATAAAAAAACTTTGAACCTTTGAATCAGTGTAAAAATTATCATAATTTCATACATTTCCTGATATTATAATATTTTTAATACAATATAATATTATTTCCAGAGCGTGGAGTTTAAAACTTTAATATTGTTTTAAATGTAATAAATACAGAGGGAGCTGGTAAACAAAACGTAATAAGTGGAAAAACGTAAATTCGGGGCTAGATTCGGAGTACTAAATACGATGGTACCCGGTTTTTACGTTTTTAAAGGAACTGAAAAAAAAACGTAATTAGTGGGAAAACGTAAATTCGGGGTACTCCATAAATACAGAAGAACGCGTTTTTTTACATTAATTTAACTTTTAAAAAGGTGCATTTCATTTGTAAAAAGGTGCATTTCATTTGTAAAAAGGTGCATTTGATTTGTAAAAAGTTGTATTTTATTTGAAAAAGGGTGCATTTGATTTGAAAAAGATGCATGTGATATAAAAACGGGTATATTTGACGTGAAAAAACTGTATAGCAAAAAAAGAAAAAAGCTATTTTTTTCAGTTTTTGGCAAATAATCCCTGCCTGAGTCAAAATATTAAATAAATAAAATATGGAGTAGCTTGCGTCACCTTTAACCTTTTACACTCGAAATTTTTTTAAGTACTCAATTTCAATTATTCTATAATCCAATGACCATGAATTAAAATGACAACACGTGTTATTTAATAAATTATTATTTTGGATTTGTGCGATATTATCATTGTTTATTATAGTGAATATTAAAAACCTAAAGTAATAATTTTATAAATGATACGTAATTGATTTGTTTCATGCCGCTTCTACGGCGGCATTCGAGTACAAAGGGTTGAATGCAATAATTATTTTTGAAATAAAAAATATGACATGTGCCCAACAAAGATCACGTAATAAAAAATATCTAAGAAAGATGAACGAACATAAAGATGTCATGTATAAATAGCATAAGAAACAAACTCTTATAACGTTGTTTTAACAATATGAATTTTATTTGAGATGAGGATGTAGAAGATATAGCTAATATTATCGTACAATTTATTAACCAACTTAATCTGAAAGTTAACAATGAAGATGTTATTCAATTTTTTGAAAGTTACAATAAAAATTAAGGGAATTGAAAGAACTAGGTTAGCTTAAAGAACTAACAAATACATTTATGATAATGACATGGCTGCAGCTTTTACCTAGCTCTGTAATAATATTAATAAATTAAAAAATATGGGCTCAGACACCAATAGATCTTTGAAGGTATGCTACCTTCTTCAGCAAGGTCTTTAATTATAAAATTTATATAGAAAAAAATAGCTTTTTTTTATTACAGCTTAAAATATTGTCTGTAACAATTACAGTTATATACAGTAAACCCCCCTAAAACGTCCTCTCATATAACGTTCCCCCCTATAACGTTTGCGGCGGTTTTTTCATATAACGTCGAGCCCTCTATAACGTTCGCGACAATGACATAATGTAGCTCCGGATCGCTTGACATCGACACGCATCCGGCGAAACTAAATAAAAATATTTGGTGATTCATCGGAACGAGGCTATCGGCACGAGGCTATCAGAGCATTCCAGGGATATTCACACATACAGTAAGAAAATATTTTCTACTTTTATATCCATGGAACGAATTATAATCGAGTAAATCGATGCTCACGTTTTTTTAACTATTTGATTATGTAATATACGTGCATACCTCTTAATCTTATTAATGATATGATCTAATTTCACAATAAGGTCTCTACAATAATTATTTCCATAAGTCGATTTCTTTGATGTTTAATTTATACCTAGTGGTTGGAATAAAACATATTCCCGGAATAGTTTTTATTACATTTATTCATCATATGCTAGCGCATTTTATAAAATTGAACTAATAAAATATCGCGTTGATCTGCTCTGACCCGGCAAGTTGCGTAAGATTACGTCAGCCAAAAATACGAGAGATCGCTCATCGCGCGAGCTTAGTCATTTGCGCTGCTGGTAAACACGTAAAAATGTGAAAAAAATAAATAATGGGAATGTGTTGATTTACTGATTTCCTTTAAATCAAAATATAAAATTGAAAAACCTCAACCCCCTATAACGTCCCCCCTATTACGTGGAACCTATCCTGACGTTATAGGGGGGTTTACTGTAATTAGATTTGTTTAATGTGAAATTTCTGTCAAACGATTGCATATTAGCCAGTGTTATGGCTTGTAGGCATGCATATTATTTAAATAATGCAAGTTAACCGCAATTGAGCTAAGTTAGTAGTCGGATAGGTGTCCGACGAAAACTGTGAATTCAGAGATTTTTTTTAACACTGGCCAGGGGGTATGTAAGAGGAAGAGACCCGTTATTTCTGAAAATTTAATGCCGTCTATCTTGGTTGAAAATATAATAATAAACAAATAATATAAATTTCAATCCAACTGAAATAATATTAAAATTAACCAGTGTCGTGGTTTGACACTGGGGGAATATTAGTATGAGAGACTGAGCCTCCTTGCATCTTAAGAATCTTTGTCGTTATATCCATCCATCTTAATCAAATAAATAAATACATATGTATATTATTTCAATATGGGGACTGAGCACCCCTGGTTTAGTCGACTCATGGAAAACGTCAGCTTATATCCATATCCCAAATTAACGTTGGACGATCATTCGTAATGCAATATTTGATCCAGGCGACCGTTGCGGAATTAAATTCGGCTGCATTTGAGCGCAGCGATCTCGATTGGACCACACACGTTCGGTGCGGTCCCAATTTTCTGGCCCATTCATTCGCCCCGACTCGCGATGCACTTTTTTCTGTCGGATATTTTCGCAATATCCGCCGCACGTAAACTGCAGCACGCGGCTCAACTTCCGGCGGCGGTCCTTGTAACACAAAATCGGCCAATTTCGACACGGCTGCCGGACAATATATTCATGGGCCGGTTTTTCGGAAATAATGGACCTTGGCTCAATTAACGCCGTTATCGGACGACTGTACGTCCGAAAACAATGGTGAGATTTTCGGGCCATTGTTGCAAACTGGGACAGCATCGCTTTATCCGAATCGTTTGTACAGAGGGGCCTTGCACGCATAGGGCTTATATGCATTATTGGCTGTGTCGCTAAAATGTGCTAAGTATCGAATGACCGAGTATCGATCCGGCCCGGTGTTTGCGGGTTGAAGCCGCACGCCGTTGTTTCAGCAACCCCATATTATGGCGTCGGGTTTTAATATATAATTATTTTTAAGAATAAAATTATTGGTACTAAACTGTGAACATATTGACTTTATTATATTTACACTATAATAAGGTCAATACTATTATGATAGGTTGGAATAATTACCAATAAGTTAGCGTTATTATTAGCTGAAATTATGCTTTGTAATTATTCCATCATAAAATACAGAGAATAACTTTTGAATAATTTAGATACAAATATTGAAGTTTCTATTATCAGCATTCGATTATATCCCTATCAAAATTATATGGGGAAAACTTATTACTGTAATTTTTAGCGGAAACATTTCGTCAACCCAAAGAGGGTTTATTGTCAGACAGTGATATCGGATCAATACTTTATGTTAAACTTAATTAAATATAAACGTAAATATATTATTACATTTATGTATCGAAATTATATAAGTGTTAAATTAAATATTAATTGCTTATGGTTGTTATCTAAAATATGAAAAGCAAATAAAATAAATATAAATGAGTATCGAGATATAAACGAATAATTCCAAAGCACAATCTGTAAACTATTACAATAAGTTATTGTTGTATACTAGATATTAACATCCAGTGATCTTATCTCCAAGGCGAGCGCCTTATTCAGCCTTTTTTATGATATCAAATGCTTTGATTCTTTTCAGCCTCTTCGTACTTGAGTTTTACTTTGTGAGCTGTGATGATTTTTTAGTCTTAGATTATATTTAATGGTGTAGGACTCGATTTTTTCTATCTTACATTTCAGATTACATCGTTAGGCAGAAACCAAGGTGCATCCGTGCACCGTGCACTGAAGAATTCATCATTATCTTTACGTGAAATGCTTGGGGTCTATTTTCATACAATCATTTCATACTAAATAGACCCCATCGGCCGACGCCGTCGGTTTCGAGCCGCAGTGACGGATCGGTTAAATGAATTAACTGCATTAAATAAATTATGCATATCGAAAATATCACTTGTGTATAAAATATTTTAGATCGTGGATTTCACTGCTTTTAAGTTTATTATTGAAGCAAATGTTATTAAGAGCTGGATATAATTGAATGGAAAAAGCCTCCTGTGACTTTGAATATTCATTTTTCAATCCGTTTTTGTCCTAACTCAACAACTAGAGAATCAGTAAAATTCTCTCTATAATTTAATTTAGAATTATTTTGAGAAAATCTTCTCATATCAACTATGATTTGACACATACAATGAAATTAAAAACATAGAACTTTCAGATAGCATATATGTGGTAAGATCAAAAAGTTTCCCGCCATATATAAGCACATCTAAAAAAGGTTTACCTTCAGCCTTCGTCTATTTTGTCATATTTTGTTAAGGTCTAGTTATAATTTTATGGCCATTATTAGCATTTCAACTGTCATAAATAAAAATTGTTGTTTCAACTCGAGTATCGTGCGGTCAATACTTTTTTGATAGAAAAATACTAAAACCAGAGTAAAATTTAGCGAGGATGCTGAATACTTCAAAGTCGTGAAACGATTTTTATTTTTTTTTGTATAAAATATTAATTCACTTATGTTTTATATATTTATTTATGGCACTAGCCAGGGAAAAACATAATTGTGAGAGAATCATTTCTGCCGCATATTAAAAAAAATCTTTATATGGACTTTCGGATTAAAAGTTGTGTGTTGCGAAGAAAAATATAGTAAAAAATCCTACACAGTCAACCTTCCTATAGCGTTCACTTCTATAGCGTTTTTTTCTATAGCGTTTGCGGCGGTTTTTTGTATAGCATTCCCTCGGCAGGAGCGTCATTGAAAATATTAAAATATAAAAATGGGTGAAATGTTTGATTTCCTTCAAATCGCAAAGAAAGATAAAAAAACCTAACCCCAAATGTTGTATGGGTGCCTAACTTTCTATAGCATGGTCCCTATCTGAACGTTATAGAAGGGTTGACTGTATTATATTTATAAAATTGATCAATGTAAGTGATAAAATTGCTATTTAAATATTATTTTTAGTAATAGCTACCATTTGTTTTGTTACTGTTTTCTTCTAACATATTCCGTCTCTTTTACACCGTACGCCAGGCGAGACCTTACTGCTGATTTTTTTTAAATATTTTTTGTACGAAAAGAGTATTGTCGATGATTTGTTTTATTTCCGTTGAGTGTATTGACGATTATTAAATGGTGACCGTTTGTTTTCTTGCTATATTAACACATTATCTACGGGGGACGTGGATTCCACGTCAAAAGCGTATTTGTGTATGTTCGGGGCGCG